>MU128923.1:379428-390554 GCA_014904985.1 Hydnum rufescens UP504
AATTGACCTGTAATATTATGATACAGACTATATCCAAAAATGGAATGAATTGGATGTGTGGAAGTGGCTGAAATTGAGGGGGAGGGGAAGGATAATCAAAAGTGAATTACACAAGATGTAGAGCAGGCATGGATCTGATATCAGGCCACTAGTGTAATATGTGTATGGGGAGCTCATATGCCAACTATCAGCCTAACCAGACTCCATGCCATCACCCTGAAAATTCACAGTTGGCTCATCCAAACACATTCATAACATCCCCCAATATTTCAGATTTCTTACTGCAATGTGAGACCTTGCAGAATATTTTCAAGTTTCACTGTAATACACCCTCCAGTGGGGGCACTTCTAGAACTGCAATGACTCTGATTTTTTGTAAGCCACACCTGGTCACCATTTGAGGCTCAGGTACAATATTTCAGCCCATTCTAAGCACTTCTGGAAGTGATCACATGACCCAGATCTTCCCCTCCCCCTGCTTCACTCAGTGCTCCAATTTGCACCACTAAATACCATACTTCTGACCTCAAATTGAATTGATCTGGAATGTTTCTTGAATAACTCAATGAATATTCCATGGAATGTCTTCAAATTGGAATCAGGGGGTGTCACCCACTACTACTACAAATGGCCACAAAGTTCATGCAAATTGGATCACTGAGTGAAGCAGGGGGAGGGGAAGATCTGGGTCATGTGACCACTTCCAGAAGTGCTTAGAATGGGCTGAAATATTGTACCTGAGCCTCAAATGGTGACCAGGTGTGGCTTACAAAAAATCAGAGTCATTGCAGTTCTAGAAGTGCCCCCACTGGAGGGTGTATTGCAGTGAAACTTGAAAATATTCTGCAAGGTCTCACATTGCAGTAAGAAATCTGAAATATTGGGGGATGTTATGAATGTGTTTGGATGAGCCAACTGTGAATTTTCAGGGTGATGGCATGGATGGAAGGCCCTGGGGAGGAGATTGTGAGTTAGGGGGGATGATGTGGAGCAATGCCTAAATGGAGTCTGGTTAGGCTGATAGTTGGCATATGAGCTCCCCATACACATATTACACTAGTGGCCTGATATCAGATCCATGCCTGCTCTACATCTTGTGTAATTCACTTTTGATTATCCTTCCCCTCCCCCTCAATTTCAGCCACTTCCACACATCCAATTCATTCCATTTTTGGATATAGTCTGTATCATAATATTACAGGTCAATTCCACCTATTTTGGGCCCAGTGTGGGGTGATTCACATTTATGGTGGGGTTGTTCCTCTTTTCTGCCTGCCAAGGGAGTTGAATGTCTCAAACTCAACTCATTGAGCTAATTTATGGTGTAGCATGTGCCAAATTTCAGACACATCTGCCCCGTGCTTATCTTCCAGCATTTTCTGGTGGTTCCAGTCCCCCCTGCCCAGTTCCCCCTCTTTAAGTGCATGGATTGGGCTGATTTTTGGCACATAATTACTTTATAATGATTTCATACTCTGTGTAAATTTTCAAGTCCCCAGCTATTTTATAGAGGGAGGAAATCAATTTTTAATGTCCAAACCTGTTTGGCCCATATCTCCATAAGTAATGCATGGAGTGGGCTGAAATCTTGATATGATTTGCATCCTAATAGTCCCTAATCATGTGCCAACTTTCAGACCTGTCTGCCCAGCACTTATTTTCTGGCAATTTCCGGTGGTTCCAGTGCTGTTTTTACTGTTCTCATTGTTTCAGGCACTAACCAGTGGCCCTGTGCCTGGTTTTTTTTACTGTATCAGGGTCCCTAGGGGTCCATCCATCCATCCCAGGCACCACCCCCTGGTCCTGGGCCCCCATTGGGCTGGATGGGGAAATTTTTCTTGGATGTAGTTCATTTAATTTCCACATTTAGGCTTTTTTTCAATAGGAATCAGTGTATTATGTAACTGGATACCATTTAGGAATAATTATATAATATTTTTAGCCCCCCCAAACCCAGTATGGGAATTATCCTAAATAGGAAATGATTGGATGCAAATCCATTAAGAACCCAACTGAGCCATTGGCTGATATTAAAATGCCTGGGGGTTACCCCAGGTGATGCAACAGCTGACCTGATGCATCAAAAACATGGTAATGGTAACTTACCACAATTTTTGCAAAAAACTTGTGGTAAGTTACCATATCTGATGCAATAAGTCTACAGCATCAGGTGCCAGGTGATATTGAGTGGGAGATGAGGGGAAAATGAGGAATAGTGAGGCCAGAAGTTATCAGAAAACCCTGAAAGTGGGTGTGTTGAAAAGCTGTGATTTGGGTGCACAGAATGCACCCACACACAGCCTGAGCAATGACACCTAGCCCCCAGGAGGAGCACATGAACCCAAACAAGAAGATTTAAGATAGTGATGTGATGTGAATCAGGTGGTCTATTCTCTTGAAGTAGGTGTCAGGGCCATGCTGTGATGAGGGCACCAAACAAATATAAACACAAATCATTCTGGCTGAGTCCAGTGTAAGTCTGGCTAAGTCTGCAAGAATCCAGGCAAGAATGAGATAAGGAGGTTGGAGAGGTCAGAGGAGCAGTCCAGCAGCCCAGAAGGGACTAGGTGGAAATGAGCACAGTGATCCTTAAGCTTGTGGAGTCAACTGGAAAATACTCAGACCTGTAGTCTGGAGTAACAGCAGAAATCCTGAGAGACCAAAGCTGAGGTCTCTGGACTTCACTGCTGGACTACTTATACAGGATTGCTATACTACAGGGGAGTGATTGCTAAACAGGAGATGGTTACAGGGGGGCAGGAACAGGAATGCAGGCAGGGGGAAAGTGGACAGGAACAGGAATGCATGGGAGCATACCAGAAGCAACAGGAAATGAAAAGAAAATGAAATTAAATTGGAAGCAAACTGGAAGCAAACCAGAAGCAAACCAAACTTGGGGGAAGCAGGGGTGGAGTGGAGCAGACAGAGGGAGGAGTGGTCTGGAGTAGACTGGAGTGGATTGGAGTTGACTGGAGTTGACTGGAGTGAATCAGAAAAAGGGTGGAACCCTGACAGTAGGCTTGTTGGAGAGCTGAGATTTGGGCACACAGACTGTGCCCACAGTCAGCCTATCCAACAAAGCCAGGGCCCCAGTGGGACCCAGCAACATCACATTTGATGTCAGCTGTCTGTTGAAAGCTTGACTCAACACCAGCACTTGCTGAAATTAACAAAGCACCCATATATACTGTTCCAATATTTCTGGATACCAGCAATTTTTCTGCCACTTATATTGGTAATTCCATGGTTATATTTCTTTGTTTCTCTTCATGTCCACTTGCCTACTATCTTGGTGTGCTCTGTATACCATATATGTACACTATTAGCCTTCACACCTCAGGTCTGTGTCCAATGTCCTTTCCAATAGGTACATTGCATGTACTTGGCCATTATGTACATTCCTGCCAGGGGGGAAAGGTGTCCTCATGCCCTCATTGTCATCACTGGCCCCCCCTTCTTCATATTTCTTTTGTTCCTGCCCCCACCCTCCTTCTCCTGTTGATGATTTAAGGGACCTCACAGACACAATTGAGTTTCCCCCTGACCTAATGGGCATGGACTAACAGGAAGATCCCCATATGGATGCCAGAAATTCCATGAAAAAGATATTAGGGATTTGCTAGTGATTAGAGGCACTCAGGCCCAAATGTGCTGTAATATCAAGTGACCCCTCCCTGTCTCACACCCATCTGAAAGTCAGTTCATGGGATTGTGTGACATGTGACAAGCCTTGAATTTGGTTCAGGATGCATGGCCACATGACTAACAGTGGATACTACCCCTATATCCAAATTGTAAACCTGGACACTACAGCCTGATACAGCATTTCTTGTGGAATGAAAAATAACACCTGGTTGTGGTGGGCATAATAAATCCACCTGATGCAGGTCTAATCATTCAGATTCTCTCCCAGAGTGGGGGGCAAGTGCACTCCATTGTCCCTCAGAAAATATGAATAAATACATTTCTCCACCACTCAGTGGAGTCTGAAAGGATTTCACTACTGCCAGGGGCCTCCCATCTGCTGATATACATATCTCATGTAGGACACTGTCCATGCCGTTAGGTCAGGGGGAAACTCAATTGTGTCTGTGAGGTCCCTTAAATCATCAACAGGAGAAGGAGGGTGGGGGCAGGAACAAAAGAAATATGAAGAAGGGGGGCCAGTGATGACAATGAGGGCATGAGGACACCTTTCCCCCCTGGCAGGAATGTACATAATGGCCAAGTACATGCAATGTACCTATTGGAAAGGACATTGGACACAGACCTGAGGTGTGAAGGCTAATAGTGTACATATATGGTATACAGAGCACACCAAGATAGTAGGCAAGTGGACATGAAGAGAAACAAAGAAATATAACCATGGAATTACCAATATAAGTGGCAGAAAAATTGCTGGTATCCAGAAATATTGGAACAGTATATATGGGTGCTTTGTTAATTTCAGCAAGTGCTGGTGTTGAGTCAAGCTTTCAACAGACAGCTGACATCAAATGTGATGTTGCTGGGTCCCACTGGGGCCCTGGCTTTGTTGGATGGGCTGAGTGTGGGCACAGTCTGTGTGCCCAAATCTCAGCTCTCCAACAAGCCTACTTCAAGAGAATACACCACCTGATTTGCATCACATCACTATCATAAATCTTCTTGTTTGGGTTCATGTGCTCCTCCTGGGGGCTAGGTGTTGTTTCTTGGGCTGTGTGTGGGTACATTCTGTGCACCCAAATCACAGCTTTTCAACACACCCACTTTCAGGGTTTTCTGAGAACTTCTGGCCTCACTATTCCTCATTTTCCCCTCATCTCCCACTCAATATCACCTAGGGGAGTCAAATCATACCCAATTTCAACATTCTGAGGCTTAATCAATTCATCTCATTCATCCAAATCCATTGAGCATATGTACACCACAAACTGGCCACTTTCCATTGTGCTATCCTCAATCTTCCCTTGTGGGTTCATATGCCCCCTCTGGGGGCTAGGTGTTGTTGTTCAGGCTGTGTGTGGGTCCATTCTATGCGCCCAAATCACAGCTTTTCAACACACCCACTTTCAAGGTTTTCTGAGAACTTCTGGCCTCACTATTCCTCATCTTCCCCTCATCTCCCACTCAACATCACCTGGGAGTCAAATCATGCCTGATTTTGATGTTCTTAGGCTTAATCAATTTGTCTCATTCATCTGAATTCATCAAGCACATTCATGCCACAAAACAAAACACCAAGGTCCAGATGGATTATCCAGGTGCCCAGCAAACAACAATGACTCAGCCAATTCAGAAGATGAACTGGAACCAGATGAACCAGGCCATTTTATCACTGGGCCATGATTTCTTGAAGAATATGAACACTGGGTCATGCATAGTTCCTCAGCATCCAGACTATCAGCAACAAGAATCAAAAGGGAATCCTATGAAGACATCATTGAATTTAGGCAAAATAACACAGTATTCTCAATCAAGCCACAGGAAAATACAACAAGAAATGGTGGATTTGCAGCCCTCTCATATCAAGCCCACTCACCTGCTCAAAAGCATTCATTAAAAGGAAATTCACCATTTATACCAATATTTGGTAGGGAATTGTCAGAGGCCTTGTGACTCCCAGAAATGCATACAAAAGACTTCAATCCAAGCACAAACAAATACCTCATGGATGCCATTATTAACAAGGAAAGCATATCTGCATGATATCTCAATCAAACTTGGAAATCATCTTCAACAGCATCTGGAAATCAACTTGAAGACAATCGTGTATGGGTTTATGATGAATTAAGGCCAGATTTTGCACAAAAATCTCCAGAAAAAGCAGAGGACTTTAGCTATCAAATTGGCCAGGCCATCAGAAATGCTGATAAGATGAAATATAAAACTGTGGATAAAAAGAAAAACCCTATTCCATTGGGAGTCATTCATCAACCAGTCATTCATCTTCCCTACAAAGATCACACCTCTCCTACTTCCAACACATCTGCCTAGCTTCAAAGACTTTCAATACACCAGGAAGCTTACCCCTGAATGCATCAAGAAAATAATTGACAACATTCCCAATGGTTTTCTTTCAGAAGAAGAGCTCAATTTACTTCTATATCTGGTTGCTCAAAGAGAAAAAGGTCTCACATTTGATGAATCAGAACAAGGAATCTTCAAAACAGAATACTTTCCAGACTATACTTGCAGGTGGATAAAGACTGTCATCCCAATCTTTCATATCTATAGCTCACTTATGGACAAGACTTGAGCACACACATTTCTGCATTAAACTTTGCATATAAGGGCCACTTTGGCTGCACAAGAAATGTTTCTACTGAGAGCATTTCTGCAATAGAAAAAGTTGGAGGTGTTCCTCAGAGTACTTTCTGGGGTGTTTCTCACCAGATTCCTGTTTGGCTGGACTGTTTCTTGAGTGTTTCTTGAGTGTTTCTGAGTCTGGATCCTCAGAAGCAAATATGTTCACATCACTCATTTAGTACTACTGCCTCATGGGAGGTCCTGGCAAGAAGACAAAGCAGCCACCCCCCCAAAGGGCCCCCCCTGCCAAGACTTCACCGGCCGAGCCTCCTGTCATGGCAAGGAAGTCAAGTGTGGTTCCATCTAGTGGCAAGAAAGCAACTAGTACCAAGGTGGCAAAGGCTACCCCTGAGAACCCTCCTGGTGATACAGTGTAAGTGGGAAACGGAAGATGAATCCAGCTACAGTCCGCAAAATGGAAACAAGGACTAAGAAGGGGGATCATGGGGCGAATCCAAACATTGGGGTCCAAGGGAAAGAAGGGTCTTCGGATGGGTGAAATTGTCCTGTATAGACAGAGCCTATCCAGACAATAAATGAAGGGGTTGTTAAATCAGGGAATCACACCCTAGGTCCTCCTCTTGAGAGCCTATCAAAAGTGTGATAAGTGGGGTTGAGTTTTTGGAATTTACCCTAACACCAGCAGCAGTTCAACTAGCTTTTCAACTGGAGATGGGGGGAAAGATGATAGAAATTCGCATCTCCTGCACTTAATATACATCACAAAAAAATGCTATGGTAACTGGCAGAAAGGTGGGATTAAGGCAAAAATGATGAAAAAGAAACCAAGTCAAAAGCTTGAAAACTGAAGGAGATATTCAATTAACAAGTCAGAATAGGGGAATATGGCTTAACCAAGGTATTCCTCCTCTCCTACTGAAACACACAAATCCCTTGGGGAAAGGTGGAACTGTTGCCCTAGATGTACCTGCCATCAGACATAGGGTGCTGGAACCATAATTGCCTTTAGTAATCAGAAAAGCAGAGGTAAAAGTGAAATGAGCCATGGGGAGACTAAATTACAGAATGCCGAGTTCTAATCCGCTTGTTTTTCCACTGGTACCGTTCGATGCGTATTTTCAGCATCTTTCCAGGGGTGGTTATTTCGAGTGAATCAAATCAAAACTGATGGAGTTATTTGCAAAATACTGAAGAATAGTGTGGAACATGAGGTAGAATTGACCTGGAGGATGCAGTTCTCATCCAATAAACAGTGTGTGGTACCGTTAGACAGGTATTGATGTTATCTTTCTGGGAGCTGTCTTACTGAGTTGATCTGATCAAAATTGGTGGAGATATTTGCGAAATACTCCTTGAGAGTATTGGAATAGCCCCTATTCAACATGTGACAAGTCTGTGAGTCAAAGTGGGAGTTGTGTTATGTAATCCAAGGTCAAATACCGCCCTTGAGGCAATTGGATACACCAATGGTGATACAATAGATGGATGAAAGTAAGCAAGTTGAATTGCTATAGCCTGGTTGAACTGGCTTGGAAATAAGTACAATTTGGATGGCCTGTTGAAGTGCCAAGGACAGACAAATAATTGTCTCATATTTAGGGTGGAGGAAAAGTAAAAAGGACCACAGATCCTGGGATGTTGAATCCCATGCTAATCAGCACCAAAAGGAGAAAAATGAAGGAGTGTGTGATACGAACGAGAAAGAGAACATCAAAATAATGGTACATCTCCGAAGCATCCTGGAGTTAAGAACACAGAAAGAAATGAACAACCCGAGTAAAAATAATACCTGACAATCATCGTCCAATGGGATAATTATCACCTCCAAATCACCATTATTAGGCCACACAGCATAAGTCGTGGTCCCTCATACCAAGACAACAATCAAAAAAAAAAAAAAAAAAAACAAATACCACATAGTTAAAAACGAACTGAATTCTTGATTTGGATATATACAATCTGGTCCACGACACTCCTTTTTTACAATGCGTTGTCTGTAGTTGCCTACGCAATTGCTGGAATCAGCAATGGTATCCTTCACTCTCGTGTAATCAAGCCAACATCCTCTTGTCTCTGATCCTCATATCCATACTTTTCGAACACATGAGCTGGCGTGTCTAGGCGTCATGTAACAATCACCCAGAGTTGCTTTACTCCCTCTCCTCCTCGCCATACCCAACCCAACTCGCACTTATAAATCACTAAATCACCACCAAACAGACTCATTCGTCTATGTGAGCAAGTAAGAGCAATCATCGATAGTTCCCAAATGCTGAGATAATCAACACTTCAGATCTCTAAACCCTATATAGCCCTTAGTAGAAACAAAGGCGTACCGCAATATCATCACTCCCTGACGAGTCTCCTACTGCGATAGAACTGTATGGTTATAGACTCCTCAGAAACAGCTCATTTACATATCGCACTCAAAATACCAGCCATTAACACTGGTAGAAAGTAATTCATCACCTAATGAACGCACAACCAAACAGCACTCATGTGTCCACGTCCAAATCCACCTCCATCAAGAACCTGTCCTTCAATATGCACATACAACTGTGTCTGCACCATTGTGGTTAATTGTTATGCACTTACAACATCCCAAACTAAAAACCGCTTCATGTACAATCCCAGATGTCGACTTCTTGATTTAATCCTTGAATTTATTCATATACAAAAACTACTTCAATCCGCAACCTCCAAAGAAACAATAGATCTTAGCATCATCCTGAATATGCGGTGAATTAGTCTCCTAATCTGTAAGAACCATGAAATTCCTATAGACGTGCCATTGCAGCCCAAAATCATATCTCCCTCGTCTCTAATAAGAGTAATCATTACCAAGAAAATATGATTACCAGCCACTCAATATGGTCAGCCTAGCCAATAAAGCCATCACATAAAATAGGAGCGAGAACTCCTTAAATAGACAAACGACAATTTGTATGACCTTTAGGTAGGCCTACATGGCTGAAATCAAGTTTTGATGTCATAGTGATGATTCAATAAAAGTCATCTAAATTGACAACTCGGACAAAATATACAAAATTCTGACCAATAAAATTTGACATCATCAGCTATAACAGTACAAAGATGACATCAAATTCAATGGGCAACTTTTGCAAAAATCTGCAGATACAACCCAAAAACATCTATTCAATAACATATAAAACACATAAATATAACACCAACGCAAATAATTACCCTGCTATTTAATTAAAAATGCTAATATATGCGGAAATTATCAAAAAACTCAGCCACCATAGGGATATCGCGCGTAAGCATTAGAATCCAAATATCAAAAAACACCAGAACTATCCCTCACCTCACTCTCACTCCAATATACAAAGGTACCATATTGTGGTGTCTAAATAATCATATGCATATAATGCGCCGAAAATTCCTGCGATAAAAAAGACCATACCATAAACAACCCATACACGCCACCGCACCACATGAGCCTCAGACCAGGGGGAGGCCAAGGGATACAGACCAAACCAATAGAGATGGGACCTCTAGGGACCCCAAATAAGAGCAGGACGAAAATAAATCATGGCCCCAAAGGAGCAAAATATTTAAGATCACCACTAGAAATACAATGAGAGAAGAAAAACAAACATCCAAAATAAGATCAACACCACCAGGACACTTGACATAGACAAACCATATACACACCTCCCAGAGTGCGCGCACGCGCATCCACTCCCTGAACATCTTAGCTATGTAGACAGATAGCAGATATACTCACTCTACAAAAAATCATATTCAACCAAAAATTTCAGCCACTAAATTCATATCAGACAATATCACAATGCAGTTCACTATGACAGGAGACGGTGGAAGGGCGAAGAGCCGGCTGGGAAGGGGAGGGAGCTGGCACGCAGGCGCGTAGGTCACATGAGGCGACCGCACTGCGAGGACCCGGGGGGGTAGATAAGAAGCGAAACAAAAGTCGGAACATAAAAAAATCTAAAAATGATCCTCACACCCCCAATGACAAAATAGCCACTAGGCAAGACCTTGAAAAAGTTCTGACACGAACCGCCCATAAGGACACAAATATAAAGGGGTATAAACACATCCAATATATGCCAAAAACAAACAATCACGCCCAATCTACCTAAATACATTAAGGGAACCAACAAACAATCACACCAAACTCACCAAACACACTCATACAATCAAACATCCAAACACAAAATCCAAGTGAACTGGAACAAACTAGGTACCATCGACAGACACCGGACAAAATTGCCAACAAATGTCACAGAGACAAGTGCAAGGAAAATCACTCTGAAATCCTGGCATGTGAATAATAGACTCACAACTCGTTTAGCGCAAAGGAATCGATAAATCAAATGGTTACTAAGCCAGACTCTACTCTCAGAAAAGAACTCAAATGAAGATAATTGGAGAACACAAGTCTAAACAAATCGTTGAATAATCCCACATACTACTACCTCCCACAGACAAGGTATGGACTTGAAATTAGACAAATGGTAAACCACTACTAAAAATTAACAATAAAAGCCATGTCCAAAATAAATACAAAACAAATAACCAATTGTTTACTTCTAAGACATTCAACTCCTTTTCAGGAAAAAAGAGAACAACAAGCTATATTGAATGATTAAACACTTTTAAATTACACCCCAAATTAGGGTGGAATAGGCTTAATTTAATAATACATAGCCCTGACTGCATCCAAAAAATGGAATCAATTTGGATGTGTGGGAAGTAGCTTAAATAGGAGGGGGGAAGGAAGATCAAAAGTGAATTACATAAGATGTTAGAGCAGGGGGTGGCTCTGTATTACACCACTTGAGTTCAATACCATATACTGTGGAGTGGTTAACACGTGCCAATGACTACACGCC
>MU128923.1:395179-446452 GCA_014904985.1 Hydnum rufescens UP504
TTGCCTCAAAGCGGGTTCCAAAAAAGGTTTCCCAATCAGGGAAGGGAGATCCACCATCAAGGATAGCTGCATGAGTAGTTGAAGCCAATCACCAGCACTCCTCCTTGCAGTAGGACAGGCGAGTGGCGACATAATGCAATGGCTGATCATATTGTAGCTCGAATTCCAGTGGAGAATAAGGTAGTGTTGGGACCTACGATCAGACCAAGATAAGACCGAGCAGCCTGTGTACCGTGTCGACGAGTGCATCCTGGATTTAAAGATAGAGCCAAGAGGATAACGGAATGATAAGGAATACGAGACTGTTACAACTCTCTGAGAATCACCACCAGGAACATGACCGTCCGTGGTGAACATCAGGCTGCCTAGTTGGGGACGTGAAGGAACTCGGAGTTCGTCTTGGACCAGAACCAAAAAGGTCAGACAGAGTAGAAGTCGTCTCTCTTTTCCTCCTGACAACATCCGGTGGGACGCAGTCCATTTAAAGTAATTAGTGTGAATTGAGAAGATGGTGTGTCTAATACGGGCAAGTGATACATATCTCTGCACGCCCCCATAAGCAGCTGAGATCCAGAGGTCTAACATTGCGCCTGCTCAGTAGATGTGGTACGTCAGCAGATAGGTCTACGAGTCCTTCGCTCATCGTCAACTTCAAAAAACTAATAACTAATTTCTATGTAACGAATTCCTCAACTGCCGTTTCCAGTGATCAGACAAAATCTGGTATGCCCTTCTCATATCAGCAAGGAGGCAGTGCTGGTGATTGGGCTCCAACTACACATGCGCATATCCTGATGGTGATTCTTCCCTTCCCTGATTGGGAAACCTTTTCACCCGCTTTGAGGCAGCCTTCAGTGATGCGACTGAGAGGCTCGATGGATGCCTTCGCCTTCCCTTGATATGATGACTCTGAGGATGGAATCCAAGCTTCAGAGAAAGTATAACGATACCGCGCAACTTTGCGCGGCAGCTAGTATATGGGAAGAAGGGCATTATGATGATGAGCCTTGATGAGAGGCAATTGATGGCAAATGAGAGCGGTAGCATCCGTAAGCTGAGGTCCGTATGTAAGACCTAATAGAACCTCGAACACTATTCAGCCCTCGCCTAATGTCCCGTGTCAAGAATGGGAAGGACAAAGCCACTCGCATTGATAAGTTGGGCGTCGCTTTACTATCCGCCGCAGCTACCTTCTCTCAACACAACCGGAACACTTCCCTACGACCAGGGACAAATCGGCCAGTACAATATGTACCTTGCCGCCCTCGCCCACTGACCTAACCCTACCAAACTCTCAACCTCATTCCGTCCTGCTGCTGCTGCTGCGCCCCTCCTCCCTCACTATTGAACCTATGGACGTAGACTCCAATCGTCATCAGAAATAATCCTCGCAGAGTTGCTGGTCTGTGCTGGAATTGGTAACAAACCCGGGCACATTGCCAGAGACTGCCCTGAGCCCCCACGCTGCTCGTTCAGTCTGAGGTGCTCTGTCATCTGAGCAGATGGAGGAAGTGGTAGAGAAAGTTCGTGCTACTCTGGCACCCCAAATCTGCTGAGGATGGAAATGAGAGTGGGCAAAGGATTTTTAAAGATGTCGACAGTGAAAGGACACGCCCTGTTCGACAAAACCGATTCTCTCTTCTTTCGACTTGTACAGTAGACCCACAATGGATATGTTTGATCACGTTGACATTGCATGCCTACATGAAAGAGAAGACGTGTCATTATCCACAAGCCCACCACTCTATATCTATTCCACACACCTTCGCGAGCTACTGAAAGCCTCTGGCTGCCCTTTTTGCACACTATTGATTTTTTTAACTAACCTGTTGACCCCCCATTATAGGATCCCCTAATTCCTCACCCAGGGCCCCCATCCCCTCTGGTGGGCCCCTCTGACCCCTGCCCCACCCCTCCAGTTGGTCTGGGGCAGGGGTGCCCCCTCTTTTTGCATGACTGGCACACAAGTGCTGGTCATGGACCTAGATTATATAATTAATTGATAATATGTATATTAGGTAATACATATTATATAATATAATATAATATAATTATGTCATCAATTAATTATATAATATATTACATAATACTATTATTGTGTATGATTATGTCACTGCTTTTTTGGGTGAATTACATAATTTCCTATTTAGGCTATTATGTAATTACATTTCCATATTGGGAATCAACAGGCCCACTGACCCATTCAGGGGTGTCCCCAGGCATTCCAGGACCTATCCTGATACCCCTCAACCAAATATATCCATATGCTTCTGCTCACAGTGTTTGATTCTGCTCCAGAAAGATGGCCAGATGTCAATTTGACATCCAAGGATTGTCAATTGACATCAAAGAAAAAATAGGCCTCTTAGGCTGACTAGATGAGGGATTTGTCCCACTTATTAAGGTCAGCCCAAGTGGCTGACTGAGGTGTGTGCCCATGAATACAACTTTTGCCTCAATCACTCTGTGACCTCAAGAATGCATTTCTCATTCCAATGCTCATCCCATATTCCTTTCTCCAATCCTGTTCCAACCCATCACCAATTCTGTCTTGTGAATTATCATCCACCAATCTTCTTTCTTTCTTTCAATCTGAGTGAATGCACTTGAGTAACCTGTACAACTACATGTTTTATTTTCTTTTCTGAGTGAATGTACTCAAGTCCTTGTACAGCAGTCACCTGTTGACTCACTGCCACCTTATGGGCAATCTTTTCAACCTGTCTCTTGTCAGATTTTTTTTCTTTTCTTTCTTTCTTTCTTTCAACCTGAGTGAATACACTCACATAAATGTACAATAAACCTGACGTTCAACACATCGAACATGTCATCTGCACCTTCATGATAAAAAAAAAGGGGGGGGGGAGAATATGAACAAAGAACAAGTGAAGAATGGAAACTCTTGAACTAAGAAATATCCAAAAGAACAAAGGATACAGTATTTTATCACTCAATGATCACATGGTTTGAGACTATTTTCTCATGGTCTCTTGACCTTGTCACAATCAACTTAAAGAACTCAGAGTAATGGAAGTATGTAGAGTAATATATGAAGAGTCAGCGTGCAGAGTTAGAAAGTGAAAGAAGAAGAATTAAGGCTTCAAGGAAGTAATCTGTAAATGAGGCTGTTCATATAGGCAGAAAGTAGCACACCACTCAATGACCACATCAAGTATTGTAATCTTCATTACCTCTGTTGTTGTCTGATTGGGCCCTGGATGGCTCCAAATCATTGCTGACCTCCCCACCCTTGTCCTCTCCTTCTGCCATCTCCCAAATTGCCTTCCTGGTTGCAAAAATAGGTTTGAGAGGAATAACTGTACCATTTGCATGAGCCAATGCACACTCCAACTCTGTCAGGATCAAATTGACATTTGCTTCTGCCTAAGGACTTACCCGTCAGAGTATCATTCTTCATTGACTCTATCATATGGCGCCTACTTCCTCAAATGCTCTTGTTTCCTCTCTCCCTCCATTCACTACGGGGGTTATTGTCATCCTTGCCATTATTGGCATTTCGCTTATTATTATTGCCCTCGTTCTATCAGGCCTTGGCCAGCGGGCTATGGGCTGGGTAGTCAACCAGTGGCAGCATTGGTGCCCTTGTCAGCACCTGTCATTCCCTCGTTCCCCATGTGAGTCCATGGAGTTGCCAATCCAGACTCCCCCTCCTCCTCCTCTACCCCCAGTCCCTGAATCCACATCACCTGTCCCAATCCGTACTCCATCCACATCATTACGGTCCTTTGACACTTTGGACACCTTTGGAGTACCCAGGCGTACACTGCCTTGGAAGCACATACACTAAGGGGGATGCATATGGAAGTTGGGGCATAGCCATGTGGAGGTGCGCACAGGATTTGTAACACAGCTGCGTCAGCTTAGTGAGGCTTAGTGATGGTGGCTGTGGAGGCTGACTGATGGGCTGTGGAGCCGGCATTCTAGGAGGATCTGGAAGGTTATGGAAGATGGCGGAAGGCTCTGGAAGGCTGGAGGCTGTGTACAGGAAATAGTATTTATAGCCCTTCGCAGTTGGGGGATCACCAGTTTTGATCTCTCAGGATTCCCACTGCGATAGCGTGTGGTTAATTAATCTCTTTCCTATTTCTGTTTGTGGCTTCAATGGCAGTGTCGCCCTGACAAACTCCCACTGGATAAGGGCAGTCTCATTGTCTACCTTTGCCGCCTCCCAGGCTGCATTTCTCACTGCCTTCCACCCTTCCACCTCCTTAGAATCTGTGTCTTTTGCTTCCCTAGCAGCTTTCTGTGCTTCCCACTCATCACCCATTGCTTGCCTTGCTGCCTCACCCCTCTCTACAGCATTGATCATATCTTCTTGGGATAGGACAGCTGCCTTCCTGGCTCACAACCGGAATGGGTTCTGACTCCTTTTCTGCTCCTTTTCAGCATTCAGCTCCATTGTGCACTCAGCAAAACCTGCAAGGAACAGCATCTGTGTGTTGCAAAAGTCAAAGCTGTCTTGCATCCTTTGATGCAGAGCATTGTACTGTGCTTGTAGCAACTCATTCTTGCATCGTAGTTCCTCATTCTCAGTGATCAGGGCTTCCAGGGATAGACTTTCATTGTGAGGTGAGTTGGAAATTGGAGATATGAATGGGACGTGTTTGAGGTAGATCTGAGGAGGCAGACTGGGCATGGCATGGGGCCAGGTAGGAGTGAGTAGGATGGACATAGGTGAGTCACACACAGCTTCCCACATGAGGCTTGTGGGGCTTTGTGAAAATTGACCAAGTGTCAGATCAATTTCCATATTTGGCCTATTGGTCTCTCTCCTAGGTGTTCGAGTTTTGCTAGTATGGCAATATGGGTGTGCGGCAAGTCGACGAGGAGTGCTGGGGGCCACAGAGGGAGCCCATATATGTGGGGTGGCAACATCCACCAGCTGCACATCAGAAGTAATTGCAAATTGTGTAGCTCATTGCAGCTCACATCACTTGTGCTCCTCGCCAAAGAAATGCATGCCCCTTTTGATGGGAGAGGTAATCTGGATTGGCATGGCTTTGGTAGCATTAACAGACTCCACAGTACTTGGTGCCATCATCGCTGCCGTGATCACCATTGGGTCAAAGGGATGAATCCCTGTCTTCTTGAAGGACGCAAGGATGTTATTTTTGGTGAATGCATGAAGGTGTGCGCCACTGTAGACCTTGATGAAATTCTCTTTAGTGACTTTATGATCATTGAACTCCTCCTCCACAACAGCAGCAGCCCAAGACTGTTTGAGTGGCAAGAATAACACAACATCAAGTGGCTGCAAGGCATGCATGCAGTGAGATGGGAGCACAAACAGAATGATCTTGTGGTCATGGCAGTACTTGATTGTCTTGAGACTCTTATGCAAGGAATGGCCATCAACGATTAAGAGACAATATTGGTGAGGGTGATCAAGTTTATTCTTCATCTCTTCATTGAACTTCTTGATTGCATACTCAAAGATATCGGTATTGACCCAGCCCTTCTCTGACTGTGCATACCTGTCCATTCTTGTCAGTATTCAATTGCCCCAATGGATGAATGACTCACTTTGCTAGAAGCAGGTTCTCCTGCCTCCATCGCTCCATGAAATTCTTCCCAGGAAATATAACAACAGGGGGGGTTGATGTCCCATCAGCACAGACAAATTCAACCACAGTGATGTGGTCCTTGCTTGCCATCAAAACTTTTTTTGCTGACTTGCACTTTGCCGAAACAATGACCTTCTGGCAAAAGGGGACATTCAACGGGCACCCTGTCTCATCACAATTGTAGATATTCTTAGCAATGATATTGTGGAGAGTGAGGGTTTCCTTCAAGAGCTTGAAGTAATGGCTGACTGTGATGGGATTCAGGGCCTGAGCATGTTTCTTCTCCATGATCCCACATGCCTTTGCTCCAACCGGTCCTCAAAGCATCCAACAAAGCACTGTGCCCAGTTCTTGCCCAAAGTGCAATGAGTTGGATCTTGATATGGACAATGGCAAGTGCATATTCTTGGACCTTCTTGTATGAGAGTGGGAACCCTTTTTCTGCCATGTCAAGTATGAATGTGATGAGACTATGAGACTGTAATTCTGTCAGGAGTCCACGTTTCAGTGCTGACTGCCATTTGGAGATACCCCCTTAAGATGTTGTTGTAATGTAGAGCAATTTATTCCATGTAAGGTTTTAGTAAATGTTGAAAGCTTGGGCTTTTTTGATTGTGTGGGTGCCTCATCAGTAGCTCTGTGGTATGCATCTTTGGCATCAGCATACAATTTCTCCTGAATTCTGGAAGATCTCCTCCTTCAAGCAGCAATAGACAAGGGTCTACAACCCATTAATTGTGTATCAAGTCGTGGGAGGGAAACTGAGTGGCCCCTGATTAAGAAGTGTGGAGTTGAGTCGGAACCAAATGTGCCAGCTCATTCATCATCAAAACAATCAATCAAAACAAACCTTGCAAGTCTGCCAGCAGTGCCTGAGTCTCTGGGGATGTCCATAAGACTCATCTCTTCACTATTCATGTATATTTAAAAGCTTTCTGTACAAGTAGATGAGAGTTGTAACCTAGGCTCAAACTGTGATGTTCAAATGTGTATGAAATTAGCACTTAACAGGCTTCATTCTCAACACCCACTTGACTAAATTCCCTGAAAATAGGTGGACCTACTCATATGAGGGTCTCCTTTCAATGGTCCAAATATCAAATAAATCTGAACAGTGGAAGTAGCTGGATTTAAGAAGTGGTCATTGAGTGATTGGTGGTCAGTGAGTGATAAAATACTGTAACTGGAAGAACTCCAACAAGAAATCTAGGCTGACAAAAGCAGAGGTAGGAATTCTGACAGACGAATTGAAATTCCACATATATAAAAGACTGGGCACTACTAAAAATCTGCTCTCATCCTTACACTCAATATCACACAGTAAGAGTCTCACTATGACTTAAGCTTTCAGCCATCTAAAAGGAATTTGGAGCTAGATGGCTGAGGGTATACAAGTCATAACCACCAACCCAAGTGTCAAACAATGAATGCAAGCAAGCATTGTCATGACTAGTCTGGCTTCACCACTATTATATTTGTGTCAAGGAGAACATGGATACTTTTGTCTGAACATCCAGGCAAATCCTCTTCATTTCACTTATGTGCTGCTCAAAAGCCATGATTGCACCATCACCAAATGAAACAAAACAATTTTTAAAGTCAGGGTAGAATTGGAACTTGATCTGTATGGGGAGATTCCTTTGGGTGATTGCTTCATCCCTGTATTCATGCACAAATTGTCCAACTTCTAAAAATGGAGATTTGAATATGGATCAATCTAAATCATAAAAAGAAAAAGGAGGACAAATTTAATTTGAAGAAATTTGGACATATGGCTATATCAAGCCAAGGTGATCTGAAGGAAGGAAATAAAAAGAACAGTAGTACTAGGAAGCAAAGATCAAAAGTGTTCGCCATGCCTCAAGTCTCCCATGTCCCATTTGACTATTGAAGATTCATTCCATACCCACAACCAATCATGACAATAATGCATGTATACCAACAAACCTCTGCTTCAATTGAGCACTTTCAAAATCCAGAAGGAGAAATGGTTGGATTTGTGCCAACAGGCTACAAGACCATAATGCAAGCATGGATTATTCAAATAGAAGGATCTGTTGCAGTACTTGATGTGCAGGTACCAGAATGTTACAGAAACATGGACCTCACCAATGGTGGGATCATTGATGGTGACATATTTGCATTCAACATTCAAAATTGTCATCATTGTCAGCATGGTTTTGATTGCCTATCTTCTCCATTTGAGTATCAAGGAACAAATTGGGAATATGTCACAGGTAAAGAAGTCTTTGTCAAACCAATAGCACTCTTGCTTATGAGGCTTATCTCAGAGAACTAAACGAACAAAGAGGGATATGGGGTGCAGTTAATTAGCTTCCCAAAAAGTCATTGGAATCAACAAATATGGTGGAATCAATAAAAGCACAAAAAAGAAATCAAAGTTCAAATAAGCTGTCACAGGAGATAAGAGAAACAAGAATGGGTATGAAGGCAGATTGAACTCATGCCTTCATCAATCAAAAGTGTTAAAGTCATCTCCATGCCTCTCCAAGTTACCCATCCACTTTACTGAGCATTCAATTACCATGGTCCAGAACCATTTCACTTCTTGCAACCTTCAGCACCCATTTGATATTGTCCCACTCCTCACACATGTTATGAGGGAATACTCATGTCAAAAGAAACAAAATGGATGATTTACAACATACCTACACTGCAGAGCTATGTCCCCTATCACCATCAAGACATCAAAATCAAGTTTGTTGTGCTATTTCAAGTGGCAGATGATGACATTGTGCCTCTACAAACCTTTGCCACAAGTTGCTTGTACCTGGCAATCACAGATGAATTGCAGGGTAAGCCTAAAAGGGGAAATAATAGGAGTATAAATAAAGGCTGACATGAAAAGGAAATAAGCCTTTTATCCAACTATTAGCAACTTTATATGGAGAGGACAAAGGCTGTCAGTAGAGAACTTTTCGTGGTGGATAGAGGGATGGAAGTGGTGGTATTTTGGTTGGGTGAGCAGAAGGAATTTGCATACTATGATGTAGGGAGATTGCAAGGGACTGCAATCGAAAAGTGTTCGCCACCTGTAGAAGAGAAATTGTTTGAGCCTCAAAAACCCCTTGATTTGAGCTCTTCAAGAAAATCTGTATCTTGCCAGCATTGAACTCTAAAAGAGATATATGACCACTTACACTAAGGAAGTCCGCATTTTGGCACATGACTTAAGGGCAGGTGATCTAGTAAGAGGTTGGTAAGGAGGGAGATGAGTAAGGCATTAGAAATGGATGATTAAGGCGATTAGTGAGCATGACTAAAGGATGAGTAAGGAGATTAGTAAGTAGATGAGTCATGTGGAGGGTTCAGACAGGTATAAATAGAAGGGGGGTTAGTGCAGAAGGGCATCTGAGGAGCATCCCTCCAAGGATCAAACCCAAGAAGGTGCCCCCTGAGGATCACAGTACCCTAGTATCCAAGTATCCAATAGTAGAGAGAATAATAGTAGGAGAAGAGTATAAAAGGGAATAAGAGAATCAGAAGTGTGTCAGTCTCACTTAGTCATGTGAAGTATAGTGGATAGTTGTAGAACCCTCAGAGTAGGAGTTGCTAGACATCCATTCTTGAAGTTGTGTGTTTGAACCCTGAGTCTTGCAGTTGTGTCTTGAAGTGTCTTGGAAGTGTCTTAAGGTCTTGTGTTCAAATCTTGGTGTCTTGCTATCCGCATTTTGGAGTATCTGAAGGTCCTGTGTTCAAATCTTGCACAGAACATCTATCTTGGAGTCTTGTGTTTGAGGTCTAGAGTCAAAACAACAACGAAGCTGATACAAAATAATAGTTGAGTGGCACATAACCCATCAAAACTGATCTGTCCTCATCTAAAACAATCTAAACAAATGTCTCAAAACATTTTAACTGATCAAAACAAATAAAGCCCATTAGGTCTCTTCTATACCATATCTACAACAAACACTTTCTGGACTTTGCCAAGCTGTGAGGAACTGTGAACAGGGCGAGAATGGGCCACCCAAGGGCTCAAGCCATTACTTCCTGAATACACTTTTCCTTTTTGCCACATTATGTAACTATGCAATAGTCTTCCGCTGCTACCATTATTACCCAGCAACATTGTTATTTTTTAAATTTATAACAACCAAATATATGAATTTTGACTATTTACACTCAGGAGTATGACCTGATCAGCCACAAAGTATTATTGCCAAGTTTTGATACCCAAATGGCTATGTTTTAGCTTGGATGTTAACTTTGTATACTGAAATGTTGGTTTTTATTCTGAGATGCTAGTTTTATACTGAAATGCTGGTTTTTATACTGAAATGCCAGGTTTTTTTACAGCAGATGCTAAAATTTATATTTAGCCAATGCTGAAATCCAGATTTCCAATCGCCCAAAACAGACCCAACAGATTCCATTGAACTGGAGAACTGGACCATGTGATAAACTGAGACCTGTGTTGCATCTGATCAATTGATGCACTGGGGTACTATGGGGAAAGGGGATGGGGGAGGGGTAGGGGATTATAACTTCAGAGGGGGGTTTAATTCCAGGAGGGGGGATTTGTTACCAAGGTTGGTAACTCAAGGGGGGGATTAGCAAGGGGGGTATTCCCAAAGGGGGGTGGGGGTTACCCAATATTTTCAATCAGAAAGGGTAGCACCATCAGCACTGGATGAAAATATGGGCATATTCTGTAGAGTGCATGTGGGTCTTGATTCCATATCTGAATTTGACATCCTCAGAAACAAGTACATTGGCTTTAGAGTATTTTAATATGAATTTCCATTTAAAATACTTTGATGAAATGCTGTTCAATTTAGCATTGTCAATGCAGCTATTTAACGAAAATACAGATTATATCATTTTTTAAATGCAGGCATTGTTGGTGAGAGAAAAACTTAATAGGAGATCAGGAAACTGAGGTACAGTACATCATGTGGATTATGTAATCAATATAAGATTGATCCAATCCCAACACTCCTTCAAGTGAGGCTTGATCACATACAGAGGAGACCTGATCTCAACAACAGAGGACAGGTCTCAATCAGAACAGAAAAAAAATCCACCAGGAACAAATGAAGAAAAAAAAAACTGAGTAACAGGGTTGGTTACATAAGGGATATCTGCACAGGCAGGACAAAGGAATGGATACTGAGTTACTGCCTCATTGACCAAACCCCTAATCCTCACATTTCCAGAGCAACCTGGCTCATTGAATTCAAAGCCTCCAATCAGGAAGGAACTTGATGGCTCCTATCCCTACATATTGGAATATCAAGACATGCCAACACACCTTGCCTTTAATAGATTACATAATTATTAGGTAATGTGAAGTAGCAGAAGAAGCTACCTTAACATATCTTTGGATCATTGGTAGTTGCAGGTGTAAGCCTATTAAGAATACAGTATGCTGCAATAGAGCTCTATGGGGTCCCAAATGTATTGCCAGTTAAAGGGCCTGCTTCTTATGTAATAACCCACTTTAGCCTATTTTGGCCATCAAATTTCCCAAAGAGGCTATGAGTGTAAGGGGTAGGGGTTGAATTCCCCTCCTTTTTGGGCCAGTATATGTTTGATCCCTCTATTTCAGCAGAGCTCCATCACCAGGAGCAAGAACCCTGGGGCCTCCTGCCTTCTAGTCAGGTGCTCTACCAACTGAGCTATACCTCTAGTTCTGGAGATGGAACTTATTATCCAACAGACCCAGCCACAGCCACAGGTCCAGTCCTCATATTACATAAGGCATAGACCCTTTACCTGGCAATACATTTGGACCTCATAGAGATCTATTCAATGGGCCCCAGGCTAGAGTACACCCTTACAAACAGGTCATCCTGGCACAGGATGTCATAATATAAGATATACATTACTCCCACCATATGCAATGTTTACTATGGTATTTTCCTGTGCCACTTGGCACAGTTCATACCACCACAGATATTCTTTGTGCTCCCAGTATGTGGGGGATACTATTCTAATCATGATATTTCAGGGGTACCACACTTCCTCCCATAGTACAGCCACCAGGATCTACTGGGGGGACACCACTCTCACTACTCCATAGAGCAAGCCAGGTACATCAGGAAAACCAAGAATGGGTTCAGAGGCATCTGAAGGCTTCAAAGCCTGAGAACCAAAATAAGCATGGTCCTTATTCTGAGCCTTCAAAGCATAAGCTTCATGCCTTCTGAAGCCTTCTGAAGCCTTCTGAAGCTTTCTGAAGTGTCTTTGCATCACAGAAGCCAAGCTCTATAAGCTCTGAGGCTTCAATCAAACAGAGATAAAACTAGCTATATTTAGAGTCTATTGGGTGAAAAGTTGACAGAAAAAAGACTATGCATCCATAAGGCCATCCCATCATAAAACTGCTGCTGCAAAACAATCTCCAGCATAAAAGACAAAACTGTATATGGGATGCATGGATTTCAGTGTCTAGTGTTTAAATATTTGAACACAGATGAGACTTACCAGAATAGATACCCAATACACACCTAAAATGCAGCAAGTCAGTTCAGCACCAAGGACAGATACAAAATATACATACATATCCAGTACATGTTATTCTGTACACAAGCAACTGGTTAGAAAATCTGTTAAGAGATAGGGATGTGCCATACACACTGCGGCATCCATCCATCATCCCCCCCATGCACCAGGGTTTAACATGTGCCAGTCCTATATATGGAACCAACACTGAGAACAAGCAAGAGAATGGGATGGAGGCACAGTGATGAGGAGGTAAAGGAGGAGGAACATGGGTGAAGGAAGTTGGATGAAGAGAGTGGAGTTTGAAAAAATAGTACATAAACAACATTTGCTTCCGCTTCACCCCCAGATGGCTTCTGCTGACTCAACTTGACTCATGGCAACACTGCTGCCAGATGATTATCTTTTTAAGCTGTTTTTTTCCCACCCTGGCACCAGGATTCCAGATAGGATAATATTTGAGGGGGAAGAGCATGGGGAGCATTGGCAAGCAGTGAAAATGTGTAAAAACAGGGCTAGATGGAAGCAAGAGTTCCAATGAGCCTGACCTGTATTTGGTACCATGTGATAGGCATAATTCATAGCTTTCTGTGCACCATTTTTTCTGGAGGAGTGGATAAAAACTGCCAGAGAAATCCAATGAATACTCCTCAAGAGTGGTGCATTTAGCATTGATCACATGACTAGATCACATGACTAATCCATGAGTTGGACTGAGCTCCCACTATGTGGGCACACAAACTGCCAGGTTACATAATAGAATCCACAAGTCAGAATCACAGGCCCAAGCTCCTGTTGTACAGGCACACAGACTGCCAGGTTACATAACAGAATCCATTAGAGTCCAAGGCCCTCAGCTCCTGCTATATAGGCATGCAGACTGCAGGGTTACATAATAAAGGACAACAGTTTGAACTGATTGCTGCTGAGTTGAGTCTTGGCAGTGCAATGTGGGCCAATGTTGGGATCAAATTGACATTTGCTTCTGCCTAAGGACTTACCTGTCAGAGTATCATTCTTCATTGACTCTATCATATGGCACCTACTTCTTCAAATGCTCTCGTGTCCTCTCTCCCTCCATTCACTAAGGGGGTTATTGTCATCCTTGCCATTATTGGCATTTCTCTTATTATTATTGCCATTGATCTATCGGGCCTCAGCCAGCAGGCTATGGGCTGGGTAGTCAACCAGTGGCAGCATTGGTGCCCTTGTCAGCACCTGTCATTCCCTCACTCCCCACGTGAGTCCATGGAGTTGCCAATCCAGACTCCCCCTCCTCCTCTGCCCCCAGTCCCTGAATCCACATCACCTGTCCCAATCCCACCTCGGTCAGCCACTTGGGCTGACCTCAAAAGGAGTACCATTTGAGGTCATTTTGCTGGCCTAATGAGGGCTAATTTTCTTTGATGTCAATTGACAATCATCAAATTTGACCTTAGTGATTTGTCCAAAATCAATATTACATAGAGGGATACCTTATCTCTAAATTATAGTGTGGATTATAAGGCCATAGTTAAAAATGATTATTTATTAAGGTTGCTCTAATCATGTACTTAACAAAATCTACCAAACAAAATCTATGGAATGAAATTAAACAAAAAGGAAATTAAGGGTGGACTGGATGAGAGCAACATGCTCATAAGAGCCCAGCAGGAGTGCCCAGTAGTAGATCCTGATTCTCAAAAATATCCAGGCCTGGGAACTGCGAGAAATCAATGTCAACATTGGACGTTGGAAAGTCATTTATGTCCATAGGCATAAATTTGAAGGTTGAATGATACATAGACGATGCCACCAAGGTCATGTCAACATCAGCCATTGGGGGGCCCATAGTGCCAACTCCAAACACAGGCAATGGGGATGGTGGAGTAGAGGTAGATGACAATTCTGGGCCTATTGAGTGAGTGGACGTGGCCTGAGGCCCTCATCTTCATCTTCTATGATCAGATTTGAGACCACCTTCTTCCTCTTTTCCCCCCTTCTAGTTCCACTCCCATCTGTGACCTCATTTTTCCTCCTCCTCTTGGGGTTTGGCCTAGTAGTCCCATCAGCCCCATCATCTGGATTTGGATCCCCTGAAGTTCCACCTTGCTCAGATGGAACAGACCCATCTTTAGCTGATGGTTTCTTCTTAGCAACCTCGCCCTCCCAATCTGCAACACATAACGTCAAGTCATCACTATTATGGACAAGCATTGTTGTCAGCTGTAGAGCCTGATCTTCTGGTGGTTCAAGCCATTTCACAGTGAGACATTTGTGATCATCTGCAGTGAATAGTCGGTTCCACAGGTTGGTCCAGTGCTCCATTCATACAGAAGAGACAGTAAATCCAAGCATATCAGGAAACTCTCGGGTTGCAGGCCAGTTTTTGATCCATAGGTGATGTCATATAAGGAATGCAGGGATCATGCCCCAAGGAAACTTTGATCCAACAGTTGCTCTGCTACATTCCTCAAAAAGCCATGTGAGCTCAGCTGTACATGCAGTCCACTTGGCATGCATGTCAGGGGGCATCCGCTTTGGGGCTTGTGTTGGCCGTATTCCCATTAGCCCCTCTGTGGCAATGATGTATGAATGAATTTTCAGTAGAAGCAATGTTTGGACTGGTAATTCCGCTTTACACCATTTTTGCATGGCACTCATCCCACACACCATTGTGTTATGTTTGGATGCAGCAACGTCAGGATTCCCAGATATGATGATGTACATAATATGCATATTGAGCTTGGCACCCCATTTAACATCATCGGACCATCTCTTGTTCAGGCTCTTCATCTGGCTCCCTAACTCAGCTGCATTGAATGAGATCTTCTGGGCAGTCACGACTTTGCATTTTGTGTGCTCTGCTACCAGCTCCTTTGCCTTTCATTTCCATGCCTCAGATTGTGACCCCCCATGTTCGGAAATGAGGGCAAGATATGCCGGCTTGATCACCTCTGCCACATATTCATGACGTGGTCCTGGAAAGGCTGTGAATGTTAGAAAGACATCTGGAGTGAAGAGAGATAACGTATTACTTACAAGTTGCCTTCTCAGGATCTTCAGGAAGTGCATTCTGGTATGCATTCCATGCATTGCCACCAGCCCGCCACTCCTTAGTGGCAATGACCAAATTTGCAATCAGCATCACGGCATCAAGAGGACATTCCCAGGCCTTCGCACGATGCCTAAGACCCGCCATCAGGTCATTGGCAAGACCCTTGACCTCTAGCACTTGTTCCCGGGTGAAGCAACCCCCTGTCATCATGGAGGGCACAACCTCCTCATCCAGATCATCATCATCATCATCATTATCACCATTAATGAGATTATTGATGTCCTCTTGATCTGCTGCAGATGCATCGACAAGATCATCTGCATAGTCTTGATCTGCCACAGGATCATCACTGTCGGACTCGTACCCATCATCCAACAAAAACAATGGATGCTCAGGGGCATTTATTTCATCCTCCAGAGCTCCGTCATCAACCATGGGAAAATGAGCCAGGGATGAAGATGTTGCAATGATTGGGGAGGGTTATTTAGTTGTGTGAGAGCATGAGAAAACATGGGTGGTGGGGGACTGGAAGCATGAGATGATAGTGGAATAGGGACCAGAGGTGAAGGATGACGAGAAGCTTGGCTTTTTGTGCCTTGTTGTGTAACTTCATCTAGATGCTTTGCACCCCGAGGGGGGCCAGTATGCTCCTTGAAGGCAGCTTGGTGAGGGTGAGACCTTAGTTCTAGCTCAACAATGGCATGGTTAACACGGGGTGGAAGGGGCAGCTGCTCTGACAAGTTGGCTATGTGTTGAGATTTATTGGACCCAGGGCCTCTAGGTTTCTTGTAAGTTTTTGAGTTTCCCATGCTTAGGAGAACAGAGCGAGGGTAGGGAGGTCAACTAAGCAAGTTCCCTGAACAATCAATCCATGTTCTTATTACTTGGGGGGGAGTGAAAGCAAAGAACACAAAAAAGTATGTTCTGGACAATCAACTTGTAGTCCTGGTGCTTGAGATAGAGTGAAAGTGAGCAACACAGAAGTGTGCCCCAGACAATCAACTCTTGTTTTGTTCCTTGTATTTGTAATGGAGTAAAAGCTGAGAACACACTGGAGGGTGTTCCTAGGCAATCAACTCCCTGCTTATTAAGAAAGCAGATTTGAGAACGCAATGCAGGCCAACTGAAAAGCCCTCTCCAAAGCAGGTATGAAAAACAAATGCAACAGTGCGTGTTTGCTGTCTCAAAGCCAGCTGGTCATGGTGTGGTTGTGGTTCAGTGAGGAAACTGCTGACTATGGCAGCAAAAATGACTCAACACCAATACGTCAGTCTAAACAAGTAATTCATTAGGTGTATGTTGAAGTAAAGACAGATACATAACAAACAGTTGAGCTGTTACAATTATTTTTTACATCACAGGTAAGTAGCCATGCAGAGGAAAGGGGTGCTTGTGAGATAGTGAGAATGAGGGGAAAAAGTCACCCTTCTAGATTACACATTTCGAGTCCCAGCTCGACACTCTCCTCTCAATTGAAGGTCATTGTTCCACTGGCAGAGCCAAAACATATATCGAGCCGTGGAATACCTTCATAGATAGAGATAGTGAGGGTGAGGGTGACACCATCAGCAGAGTCATAATGGCACTAGTGCATGCAAAGCCATCATACATAAGGATGGTGTGGGCATGAGTCCAGATCGATATCCATCGGTGTAAAGTTCGTAAATAGGGATAGCGTGGATGACTCCATCATTGGAGTTCAGCATGACACCAATCAATGCAAAATCTCCACACTCTGTGGGCTCAAATAGGCATTGAAATCATCGTTAGAACCGGGTCTTCTGGGTCTCATAAGTGTTCTCACAGGCCACTCTTAAGCAAGTGGAGTGAGTGTAGGGAACCCAACAAAGTGAGTTCCCTGGATGCCCAACTCCCATTCTTGTTACTTGAGACAGAGTAAAAGCGTGGAGACACAAGAAACTGTGCCCCAGACAATTAACTCTCCAGTTGAGGCGAAGTTCATAAATAGGGAAGGTGCAGGGCATCATCATCAGAGTCTAGCACGATCCCCGCTGGGGCAAAGTTTGTAAATAGAGGGGGTGAGTCATTGGACCCCAATACGATACCAGTTGAGGCCAAGTTCGTAAATAGGGAAGGTGTAGCGTAAGATACTGGCCAATGCTGTCACAACCTTTCTTCGCATCAACATCCAAAAAGGCCTCTTCTACTTTGATGTGTCCTACTGTCCTTGCAGAACAACAGTCCATCAGTGCAACCGAGAAAAAGGCCATCCAACATCACCAAGCTGCGAAACCCTCATAGATTGGGACGGCCATGGGCAACACCATTGTCAGAGTCCAATTTGATACCGGTCAGTGTGAAGCTCGTAAATGGGAAGGTGTGGGTAGCAATGTAAGATACTGGCCAATGCTGTCGCAACCTTTCTTCGCATCGATGTCCAAAAAGGCCTCTTCTACTTCGATGCATCCTACTGTCCTTGCAGAACTGCAGTCCATTGGCGCGACCAAGAAAAAGACCATCCAACATCACCAAGCTGTGAAACCCTCATAGATTGGGATGGCCGTGGGCAACACCATCGTCAGAGTCCAATTTGATACTGGTTGGTGCGAAGCTCATAAATGGGAAGGTGTGGGTAGCAATGTAAGATACTGGCCAATGCTGTCGCAACCTTTCTTCGCATCAATGTCCAAAAAGGCCTCTTCTACTTTGATGCATCCTACTGTCCTTGCAGAACCACAGTCCATCAGTGTGACCAAGAAAAAGGCCATCCAATGTCACCAAGCTGTGAAACCCTCGTAGATTGGGATGGCTGTGGGCAACACCATCATTGGAGTCCAATTCGATACTGGTCGGTGTGAAGCTTGTAAATGGGAAGGTGTGGGTAGCAATGTAAGATACTGGCCAATGCTGTCGCAACCTTTCTTCACATCAATGTCCAAAAAGCCCTCTTCTACTTTGATGCGTCCTGCCATCCCTGCAGAACCACAATCCATCGGCACAACCGAGAAAAAGGCCATCCAATGTCACCAAGTTGCAAAACCCTTGTAGATAGGGGCAGCCATGGGGGGTACCATCATCGGAGTCCAATACGATACTGGTTGGTGTGAAGAATGTAAATGGGCATGGTGTGGACTCAAATAGGCATTGAACATTGTCATTGGACCTGGATTTCTTGTAAGTGTGCTCACTTGTCATGGTTAAGTGAGTGGAGTGAGTGCAGGGAACGCAACAGAACAAGTTCCTTGGATGCCCAACTCGCAATCTTGTTACTTGAGATAGAGCAAAAGTGGAGACACAAGAAACTGTGTCCCAGACAGTCAACTCTTGTCGTGTTGATTGTGCCAGAGCCAAGAACACACCTAGGCATTGAACATCATAAGATTTTGGATCGTTGAGCCCAGATCCTCAAGTTCTCTTACTGGTCATTCTTAAGCAAGTAGAGTGAGGGTAGGGAACACAACAGAGTGAGTTCCCTGGACCATCAACTCGCATTCTTGTTGCTTGAAAAAAAACAGAAGTGAACATGGTGTGAGTGCTAAGTGCAGTCATCATCAGGCAGCAGTTGGTAAGCATGGGCATGAAGATTCAATGCAACAGAGTGCGTTGCCTCCTCAAAACCTGGAGTTAAAGTTCGAAGTTCAACATTCGGAGTTCGGAGTTTGGAGTTCAGAGTTTGGAGTTTGACATTCAACACCCCAAGTTTAGAGTCAACAAATATCATATCATAAATGCATTACATTCATGAGAATACAAAAAGAAATACAAAACAGAGAGCAAATATAAGGAGGAATGATGGCAGAGAGTACGGTGAGAAATGAGACAACAAAGACAAAGATGAAAGGGATGGGGATGATGAGGATGCACCACAAGGTTGCAGACAGCGAGTGTGTGGATCATGAGATTGGAACTGACATGGACGATGGGGACAAAGCTGATAAGAATCACAATAACAATAAGTAACACTGTGAGGATGAGTAGGAGGGAAAGCAAGTACCAATGGAGAACACTATGCTTTAGCTAGGATACCATGGCTGCTCCAAGATCAAGTCTAGTATCACTCCCCAAATTGCATTCCCTTTCATTCACCCAAATGTCTCCTCGTTTGCGTCTTGGGTCTTGAGTTGTGACCCCTCCTTGTGAATGTCTGCCTGTTTCCACTTGGCAATCCGACAAAGGTCAGCCACCCATAGTGCCGCCGGTAGTCCACCAGATTGGCTCCTGGAAGTGCAACTTCACCGGGTTGCCAATAGCCATTCCATCGGTGTGAGCCAGAAATCATCATCTCCAGATGACGCATCCAACAGGTCACAGAACCAGCAGGTGCTGCGGTGAGATAAGCACTATACCAGGATGCCGAAATATCAGTGACATCCATCTTCCAAGGGACCAGGGCATTTTTGTTGACAGGAATAGGGGGGATACCGTTCATAGTCCAGTATGATCTGACCTAGTGAACTTTCTCTGTTCAAAGTGAGGGGGCCCAACGGCAAGGAGTTGAGAGACTTCTTCCTCTGAGGAGGCATGGGCATACACACGATCGATGTAAAGATGTCCACAACACCAACAAAATTTTGAAGTGGTTTCTCCCAGATGTAATCCTCCACACCTGTCCAGCGAATATTGGCTCCGCTCATTCCTGAGGTACTCCCAACAGGCATTGCACCTGCCCTCTGCCTTGAACATCAGGAAGATGTGATAGGGAGCACCCTTGTGCCGAGTGGGCTTGCTCTTGTGAGCAGCAAGAACCTCCCATTGATGAAGCTGGAGTACCCACTCTACATCCCGGTCAAATTCACTAATTGGACTGATGTCGATGCAATGCCAGGACTTAAGAGGAACAGCATTGAGATGAGGCACAATAACTGATGCAATGAGAGGAGGGGGCTGGAGGGATGGGAGGAGCAGAAGAGGCAATAGTCAGATGACCTGAACATGGTTCCATAGGAGGCTGTCAACATAGGCTGATGCAGGAGGGCCTGTGGGGTGTGAAGACCATGGTCCAGTTGGAGGTTGGGGCATTGCTGTAGCATAGGCCCCTGCTGGATACTGACTAGACCCAGCGACTCCAAAATCGCATTGAGTCATCATACAACATACGCATCTGGCCTTGCCCATGCTCACCGAGAATGATGAGCAGGAGGCTCCCGCTCCAGTCCTTCACGCCACCTGGTCATGGCCATACTCCTCATCTGTCACCACTCATGCTCTTGCTCATGTTGATCTCGCTCATCCTGATCACATCGTTCTGGTCTCACCGTTCTTGCTCATCCCCAATCACGTCGTTCCGGTCTTGCCGTTCTTGCTCATCCCGATCACGTCATTCCAGTCTTGCCATTCTTGCTCATCCTGATCACATCATTCCCAGTCTCACCATTCTTGGCTCATCCCAATCATGTCATTTCCAGTCACGGCATTTCTCGTTCATCACAGTCACATCGTTCCCATTCACAGCGTTCCCACTCATCCCGTTTACATTCATGATTGGAGGGGTGGTAATTTAGTCTGCTTCACAAGAGCACCAGAGCCTTCAATCTCTTTTGACTTACTGGGCAAGTTCAGAGCACTATATTGAACTGCTGAAGTAGCAAGGTTTGAGGTATGGGCGAAGGCCCTCAGAGGAAAGGCCTCCTGTTCATCTAGCACAAGGCTCACAACATCTGGAGATCTCAGAGAGGCTCGAGACCACAGTTCATGCGCAGGGGGTGCAGCAGAGGTGGGGGCTCTTGGTGGAGGGTGGGAATTGCAGTGGGAGTAGGGGGTGGAGGGGAAGTGGGGCCCACAACAGGGCTCGTGGTGTTGGTGGAGGGGGGGATTTCAGTGGGAGTAGGGGCAGAGAAGTGGGGGCCATGACAGGGCTCTTGATGGAGGGAGGGATTTCAGCAGGAGTAGAGGGCATGGGGGAAGTGGTGGAGGGAACAACAGAGGCAGAGGGAACAGCAGAGGCAGAGGGAACAGCAGAGGCAGAAGTTGACAGCTCGATAGAGACAGGGGCAGGGGTAGGGGCAAGACTTTGAAGCAACAGAATGGCAAGGGCGAGGAGGCTTAATTCAGGCACGATCATAATGGTCGAGAAGATAAATATCGAAAGGAGTTTTTGCTGGTTTCCCTTGAGCATTGTGTGGATCTTTTTTTCCTTTAACATCTCTCAGCGCTTTCTGCAGTGAGAGTTGTGCCTTGATGTCCCCGCGCCATATGCAGCATCCATAAGTGCCTGGGCTGCTGCATGCTGCTTCACAATTGCCAGTTCCTCTTTCTTCCTCTTTTCGACATGCTCCGAAAGTCATGGTCAGTTTCGAAAGCCTCCTGAAACAATGCATTTGTGGGGGCAGCCACAATTTGAGCCTTTATCCTTTGTCTGGCCCTGGCTCCACCATACCCATCATCATAGTCATCCTCATCTTTTTCTTCATCTGAATTCCAATGATATGGATCATCCATGTTGATCTCTGGTGCCAGAGTGGCAGAAGGCAAATTCAACTGAGATGGATCACCCATCGTGATCTCAGGGGCCGGAGGGGCAGAAGGTGGAGAAATGACAGGAGCGGAAGGCTTGGGGAAAACCCCAGGACCGAAGACTGTATGAAGGTCATCCAGCCAAACTTTTGTGAGGTAAGGGGTCCCCATAGATCCTGAAAAGAGAATGAATCCCAAATGGACTGGACAAATGGTTCATCCCTATCCCCCTCATAATAAGCTTGAGGGAGCATCCACCATGGGACTGGATGCTCCATGTGAGTGACTGGGACTTGGAGATGAAATATGGTGGTGGATCAATGACTTAGCTGACCTTTTGGCTTGATCCACATGTGTCTGAGCCAAAGCAATATCTTCTGGGCCATGTCAGTCAGGGAACGTATCCTGATGAGTCTGTAATTCCCGCACTACCCAAACTGGAATGCCCCTTCCTACAAGCTCATTGCGCCATTTTACCTCCTCAGAGCCAAGAGGATCCTTGAAGACAGCACCAACAACTCAGTCATCAACACCAAATGTAGGATGTGGAACCTTGCATAGTGCAAGAAGGCAATCAATACAGCAATGCATGAGGTAAGAAGCATAACTGTTGCACTCGTATGCAAAGAAGAGGAGTGATGTGACATGTGATTGAGGCCAGGGTTGATCAACAATGGATGTGAAGGCATTTTGCATAGATTGATCATTCATCCAATCAGGCTTCACAGGGGTTCTGGGGAGACTGGCACTGTTTAGCCAATCAGTGGCAATACTCTTCCATCCCCTCATAAACTGTCTCTGATCTTTTGAAGAATTTCTGGCATTGGGAAATGTAGTTCAGCTCCAGGTAAGATCGACAGCCAATGATGCTATAGACAACCAACATAGGCAGATAAAAGTGGGAATGTGGGATATACGCATACCATGGGGCTGATTTGTTGAATGTATGGGGGATGGTTGTGAAGTCAGTGGGAGAAATGAGGGGGCCAGGTCAGGTACTAGACCGAGGAGCATTGCCTGCCTTGTTGTAAATGTCTTGGGCGCCATGCCAATGTCCCAAAAACTGAACATGCCGCAGCAAATTGGTGTACACCAGCGACCATTCTGATATATTGTAGATACGGGTCACCTTCGACGGTGCTTCTACAAAATGCACATATGAGACATTGGGATCGATACTTGATATTTTAATAATCGGAGATAAAACTCACTGAACTTCTGAGCCACAGTGTCATGCGAAAGACCCCAGAACTACACAATGAGGGAATGGCACAACTGCATTGTGACAACCAACAGGGTACTGGATGACCTCTCCTTTTTCATCCCAAGTCAAAGGTATCTTATCTTCCATAGGCAGACATCCCTCTCCACCAGCATGAGCAGTGGAGTCGGATGCCAAGATGCCATTCGCAGAGCTTGACGAGGCAAGATTTCCCTCTCTGCTAGTGACAGAGTGAGAAGTCATTGCCAGCATCTCCGATGTTGAACTTGAGGCAGCAAGACTGCCACTCCTACTTGCATCAATAGGATTGGCAGTCATTGCATGGGACATGTCCGCATTGGAGGCAGCAAGACTGCTGGCCATGCTTTTGGCAAGGCCCGCAATTCATCATGTTGGTGGAAGCCTTCATTTCATTTTCACCAGATTTGATTCCATGAATGAGGAACACTATGCCATCAATGTGGAGATCCGATGAATTACACTATGTCGAAGGCAGACTAGTCTGCCATTGCATGGATCAGCTGTATACCTGTATGTCTTTTGGGTGCACCTGTTATCACTGTTGTACTTTGTCTTCCAAAGTACTAATTTTACTATTAGCTCTTCATTTCTACTCAACTCAAGAGCAATCATGGGGCAAGGGGTTTTATTTTTGTGGAGCGCCTAAACAATCATGCAAATTTTGGAGTAAAGAATCCATTGTTTTTACATCTAGTTGTATTTACATTCATGTCAACCAGGATGGTCAGATGAGGATCTTCACCTCTTCATTCCAAGGACCCCACCTCCTCAAAACCAGGAATCCCCTGTCATTCATCCACACACACCCACCCTACAACAATCCTCCACTCAGCATCTATCTGTGGGATCAGGATTATCTAGGCAGGACACAGTCTCAGTATCAACTCCCACACAGAGTCGCTGCCTGGGATGTCAAGAACTTGAGGATTACATTGTGGTACTTGAAAGATGATTGGCAGAAAAGGATGAGGAACTTTGGGTGGCTCTGTGGTGGAAGAATGAGGCCGAAACAAAACTTGAAGATATGAAGGACCATCTTAAACAGATCTTAGAAACACTGTGATTCGTTGTCATACTATTCATTTGGTTAGACTGATTGAAAAAAAAATTATGGACAGACACTTTTGCTTAATTGAACTGTAGCACCAGCCATACTCCAGACTGCACTTTTCACATACTGGTAGGTTGGAATCATGCTCTGATATTCCAAAATATTTACATGATTGGTGAGGATCTGAAGAATTGTGAGGAATCTGCATCAACTGGGTGACAAGGCCTTGCCCAATCTCCAGAATATGTACCAAGAAATCCCAACTTCCCATATTGGGAATTCTATGGCCACAAGAAGCAAGTAGATTACTTAGAGTGCTCAGAGGATCAACTATCAATTGAGGAATGACTATGTGATGCAAGGAGCCTAGAAATTAAGCAATTCAAATATTAATATTGCCTTCTTGGAAGGATTTTACAGCCATTTCTTCATGAATTTTCTTCATCATTGACTGACCAATGTGTCTAATTGAGACAATGCTGCTGGCCCCAATTTTACACAAAAATGCCAAGAATTAAAGAAGTTATGGCCAAGTGTCCAACTTCTAGGTGTCCGGCAACTGGGTCCGATGAGACTACTGAATTACCCCTTTCCATAATTTAAAAGTGTTTAATCACATTCCTCTGCTCCGATAGGGCTGAAGAACAGCTAGAGGTGCCATCTTTTAATATGACCTTTTCACATACTATTCCTTACTGGGTCTGTTGCCGCCACCAGGTTATTGCCATTTCCCTCACAGTGCCATCAATTCTTGTTGACATCTGCTGTCACGTGAGGAATGGTTTTATGATGTGTGAATGAAATTAGACTGGCCATACATACTCAGGACCCCCCACTTGTGGCAGAGCATAGACCAGCCATGAAGCCACAGCAATAGATCTGCTTGACACAAGTACAATATAACTAGGTGAAGGAATCTGCCAAAGCAAAATGGGACCTTGACACAGATCCCTCATTTCTCCCTCATTTTTGGATAGAACCCTTCATAATTTTTCAAATATGTAGATATAGTTATTTTCTATGTACCTACCAAGTTCCAGCCCCATCAGAGCAGAGGAAGATGACTAATTTCTCCAATTATTCACTTCGCAGCAATAACCCAGTAAGGAATAGTATTTTGTTTCACAATTTTCTGAAAGTGCCAGCACCAAATCTGACTCAAGGAACTTTGCTGCAAACTTTTGTTTTGTGTAGAGGTTTCCAGGCTCCTCAAGATATGGTGACTACAGGCACATGAGCTTGCTCTGCTACCTGTATTCCTGGTTCCTCAAAATTATTGAGGCTTTGTGTTGAAGGTTGAGTGTGAGCTTCAGCTCACTCTTGGACTTCACAACAAGCTCAAATGAACTCGCATTGGACAGTGTCACTTTCTCTAGAGGTTCTAACCACCATTGTTGCATCTCTCATTCATGGTGCCAAAACGAAAGCTCTTCGAGGTCACCCCATCCCAGGACTTGCAGGACTACTTTCTTATCACGAAGATCCCCAACCATCCCAAAAGCAACACCTTCATCAACAACATCCTTTCAGGTGTGGATGATCCGAAAACCATGATTTCGAGAGGCCTTGGTCAGTTTATCATGTGGTGTAGTGTTGTCGGGCTCTGTGTTGTCACACTTCATTGCACATCAGATTATAACACCATGAGCCTTGCATTCTGCGTTCCTGACAAAGACAGCGAGTGCATTTCAAAGACTCTTGTGGGCGATCATGAGAACCACAACAAGAAGGGTATTTGTACAACACTGGTAAAGGCAGCATTTCACAATGAAGTTGCCCTCGAGTCGGCTGGTACATGTGTTTATCACTATATGTATATTGTTCAATGATTGATTCAACCTCTTATAGGGTTCCAAAGTTTCCCTGATTGATTAATGCCTTGGGTAGGCTTTACAATGTTTGACAAATGCACATATTCATCAGCAGGTCTTGTGCCCCAGTGGTGGAAGGGTTTTCGGCCCTCCAAGAAGGATCGGGAGCTCATCGAGAGAATCACAGCAGACTGGGATGCCAATCCACATCCCAAGGTGATGGCCAGTACAGTCATTCCTACCCAGTTTCCAAGGCACTTCTTTCACTGGCCAGCAATCTCTGTGCCATCCAAAACCATTCCCACAACCTCAACAATGAGTGCCGCAGAGTGTTCAGGGAATGAATGTTCTCCCAAGCGTCCTCACATTGATTCATCAGCAGGTTCTTCAAGCAAACCTATTGTATCGGCAGGTTCTTTGAGTGAACCTATCCTCTATAATTGGTTTGGCAACAACTCCAATGGTTGCAAACACTATCTTGATTCTAGATTCTGGGAGCCCTATTACGAGAGATAAATCACATCCCTTCCTGTCATCATCATCACCATAGCCTCCTCACCTCATCCTCATTTCCTCTTCATCTTCATCTTCGTCTTCATCTTCGTCTCATCTTCATCCTCACCCCCTCTTTGTCCCTGCCCTCTTCATCTCATCTTCCTTGCTCGTCACTACCATCTTTCCCTCATATAACACATAGTAATCATCATGCTGTTCACTTGATTGGTTTCATGGTGAACTACGCTCATATTTGTACATGTCTGTATAATCTTGTATAATAAATACATCTTCAATGGCAAGACAAGGTGCCAGATGTTGCCACCTTTTTTCTTCTATCTCACGTCTTGCCACCATTAAGGTAAGCAGAACAGCGCACTAGATCCCATCCTCCCTGAGCTCAATGGTTTCCATCGTGCAGAAGGCAGTCATCTGATAAAATGTGGTACCGTCACATTGTGATACTACTTGTTTTTCAGTATCTTCAAGGCATTGTCCCAACGTCTGATAAGATGCTGTACCATCACATTGTGATAGTACTCATTTTTTAGTACCTTCAAGACATCATTGTCCTCAGTGCTTGGTGAAGCGGGCTGCTGCAGTTTGCTGTGGCACTCATTTCCTGGCTCTTGTTACCATATTTTTTCTTTGTTCTGTCTCACGTCTTGCCACCACCAAGGTAACCTAAACTAGCACCCTATTCCCCTCTCCCCTTGAGCTCAATGATTTCCCAAGTCATTGGGCTACAGAAGTCTGACATCTGATAAAATGCCATACAATCACATTGTGATAGTACTCATTTTTCAGTACCTTCAAAACATCATCATCCTCAGTGCTTGGTGAAGTGGGTCACTGCAGCTAGCTGTGGTACACATTTCCTGACTCTTCAAGTGTGTAACTGGCTTGTAACATGTCATATTGTCGCATTGTGATAGTGCTCATTGTTCTAGTGTCCTCAAGCTTTGTCCTACTTTCTTTTGTGGAGTGAATCACTGTGGCCAGTCTGTGGTGTCCACTCCCAAATTCCTCAACTACGCATCTTTGGTTGAATGCTGCATTGTCGCATTGTTGTGGTGTCTGTTTCTCCAACATCCTCAAGTCCGCTCACTCCTTTGGTCAAGTGAATCACTGTGGTTTCTCTAAGTGCTCACTTGTCATCTCCCTCAAATACTGCATGCATACAATCCTTGCTCATCGACAAATTTGGTGAACCAGCCCTTTTATTTTGATACCTCACATCAATTCTCAATGTAAGTTGAAGTGTTCAGTGTTCCACTGTAATATCTTCTCAATAGCTAACCTCCTTTCTTTTGCGGAGTGAATCACTGCGACCAGTCTGTGGTGTCCACCCCCAAATTCCTCAACTGCGCATCTTTGGTTGAACACTGCATTGTCACATTGTCGCAGTGTCCATTTCTCCAATGTCCTCAAGTCTGCTTATTCCCTTGGTTGAGTGAATCACTGTGGTTTCTCTAAGTGCTCACTTGCCATCTCCCTCAAATACTGTGCCCATACAATCCCTACTCATCGACAAATTTGGTGAACCAGCCCTTTTATTTTGATACCTCGTGTCAATTCTTAATGTAAGTTGAAGTGTTCAGTGTTCTGCTGTAATATCTTCTCAATAGCTAACCCTCCCTTGTAGTGTTTCCAGAATGATTCACAGTGCCATAAGGACTGTAGAAAAGAAGGAGTCCCATGCTACTTTATTTGACTGGACTCAAGGAAAACTCATCATGATGCCAAGTCCTAAAAGGGGGGTAATGTCAGGATCAAATTGACATTTGCTTCCACCTAAGGACTTACCCATCAGAGTATCATTCTTCATCGACTCTATCATATGGTGCCTACTTCCTCAAATGCTCTTGTCTCCTCTCTCCCTCCATTCACTATGGGGGTTATTGTCATCCTTGCCATTATTGGCATTTCTCTTATTATTATTGCCCTCATTCTATCAGGCCTCAGCCAGCAGGCTATGGGCTGGGTAGTCAACCAGTGGCAGCATTGGCGCCCTTGTCAGCACCTGTCATTCCCTTGTTCCCCACATGAGTCCATGGAGTTGCCAATCCAGACTCCCCCTCCTCCTCCTCTGCCCCCAGTCCCTGAATCCACATCACCTGTCCCAATCTATACTCCATCCACATCATTATGGTCCTTTGACACTTTGGACACCTTTGGAGTACCCAGGCGTCCACTGCCTTGGAAGTACATATGCTAAGGGGGATACATATGGAAGTTGGAGCATAGCCATGTGGAGGTGTGCACAGGATTCGTAACACAGCTGCATCAGCTTAGTGAGGCTTAGTGATGGTGGCTGTGGAGGCTGACTGATGGGCTGTGGAGCTGGCACTCTAGGAGGATCCAGAAGGTTATGGAAGACGGTGGAAGGCTCTGGAAGGCTGGTGGCTGTGTGCAGGAAATAGTATTTATAGCCCTTCGCAGTTGGGGGATCACCAGTTTTGATCTCTCAGGATTCCCACTGCAATAGGTGTGAGACTTGTGTGTCCCTTGTTGTGTGGTGTATACTCAGGATTCCCACTGCAATAGCATGTGGTTAATTAATATCTTTCCTCTTTCTGTTTGTGGCTTCGACGGCAGTGTCACCCTGACATCCCCCCTAAACAACAATTTCCTCCCCAGAGCCTTCTATCCATGTAATTCCCCTGAAAATGCACACTTGGGTCATCCAAACACATCTATAGCATTCCTCAAAATTTCAGATTTATGACTCCAGTGTTAGAGTCTCCATAATATTTTCAAGTTTCACTGAGATACACCCTCCAGTTGGAACACTTCCAGTGCTCCAATCACTCTGAATTTTTGTTGGTCACACCTGCTCATCATTTGAGGCTCAGCCCCACATTTTCAGCCCATTCTGAGCACTTTTGACATTTGTCACATGACCAAGATCTTCCCCTCCCCCTGCTTCACTCAGTCATCCAATTTGTGTGGACTTTATTGCCATCTGTAGTAGTAGTGTGTGACAGTGCATGATTCAAATTTCAGGAGATTCCATGCAATATTGATTGAGTTATTCAAGAAACATTCTAGATCAATTCAATGGGGTCAGAACAGCAGTATTTCCACTAAATACTGCTGTTCTGACCCCCAAATTGAATTGATCTAGAATGTTTCTTGAATAACTCAATCAATATTGCATGGAATCTCCTGAAATTTGAATCATGCACTATCACATACTACCACTGCAGATGGAAACAATATCTACACAAATTGGATGACTGAGTGAAGCAGGGGGAAGGGAAGATCTTGGTCATGTGACAAATGTCAAAAGTGCTCAGAATGGGCTGAAAATGTGGGGCTGAGCCTCAAATGATGAGCAGGTGTGACCTACAAAAATTCAGAGCGATTGGAGCCCTGGAAGTGTTCCAACTGGAGGGTGTATCTCAGTGAAACTTGAAAATATTATGGAGACTCTAACACTGGAGTCATAAATCTGAAATTTTGAGGAATGCTATAGATGTGTTTGGATGACCCAAGTGTGCATTTTCAGGGGAATTACATGGATAGAAGGCTCTGGGGAGGAAATTGTTGTTTAGGGGGGAGGCCTGTGGAACACTGCCTAAATGGAGTCCAGTTGGGCTGATATCTGGCATGTACACTCCCTATATATGTATTAACTCAGTGGTGTAATATCAGAGCCACCCCTGCTCTACATCTTATGTAATTCACTTTTGATCTTCCTCCCCCCTCCCCCTCAATTTAAGCTACTTCCACACATCCAATTAATTCCATTTTTGGATACAGTCAGGGCTATAATATTATAAGCCCATTCCACCTATTTTGGGTGTAATTTAAGGTGTTTAACATTCATGGTAGCTTGTTGTTCTCTTTTTGTCTGAAAAGGGAGTTGAATGTCTAGAAGTAAACAGAATATGCTGATTTTTGGCACATGGTTAGTTAATTATATGATCATAACTCATGTCTAATTTCAAGTCCATACCTTGTCTGTGGGGGGAGTAAATTGATTTTCAATGTTTAAACTTGTTTCCCTCATATCTCTGTACTTACTGAGTGGATCTGGCTGAAATTTTGATATGGTCTTTGCCTAAACAGTATCTAATCACATGCCAAATTTCAGAATGATGCTTGCACTCCTTACATTTTGGCAATTTCCAGTGCTTCTGGTACCTATTGTCCAGTTCACTCCCTTAAAGTAGGTAGATTGGGCTGATGTTTTTCACATGATTAGTACATTGTGTAGTTATGCTCTGTGCAAATTTTCAAGTCCCCAGCTATTTTTCTGGGGAGGAAATGAATATTTAATGTCCAGACTTGTTTCCTTCATATCTCTATAACCTATGCATGAATTTGGCTGAAATTTTTATATGATTTGCATTGAGGTGATCTCTAAACACATGCCAAATTTCAGAGCGATCTGCCCAGCGCTTATTTCTTGGAAAGTTCCAGTGGTTCTGGTGATGTTTTTACTGCTCTCATTGTTTCAGGCACTAATCATTGGCCCTGGGCCTGATTTCTTCACTCTATTGGGGTCCCTAGAGGCCCATCCATCTATCCCAGGCACCTCCCCCTGGTCCTGGGCCCCCATTGGGCTGGATGCTTAAATGTTTTTTGGATGCACTTCATCCAATTTCTGCATTTAGGCATTTTTTAAAATAGGAAACACTGTATAATGTAATGGGATATTATCTAATGCACCCATCCCCATTGGGCTATCTGATTACCGCATTTAGGCTTTTTTATTATACAGTATATCTTGTGTATATATTAATTATTAAGTTTGTTGACTGAGATTTTCCAAGTGCCCATAAATGAGGCACTTGACATTGCTTGATGTCAAAATATTGTCAAATTGTAATTGCTGGTTGTCAAATTCAGCCTTTTGATCATCACTTGACATCAAACTTGATTTCAGCCATTTAGGCCTACCTAAGTCATCAACATGTCCCTCCTTTTAAGGCCCCTCTATATGGCTGACCAGGCTGTGGGCACATATCTTCCCTATTATTGGTGTAAGTCTCAGTTCTCATGGATGTAGTGTTGTAACATTACCACTCTTCAACTTCATCCTTGACCTCTATCATTTCCTCTTCATCTTCTTCCTGTATAGGTGAAATAGGTGGCAAGATAGGTTTCCAAACTGGGATGTCCATGAGCTTGAACGGATGTGGGTCTAGTTTAAGTAGAGCCCATTCCTTGTCATGCAGTTTAGTCTGAATCTCTTGAATTGTGCAAGTATATTTCTCAATTGCATAAGGCTGACACTTGAGGGGGGACATGAAATGATTACCATCTGTGAAAATGTCTAAGAGATTAGTAAGATGTCTGGTGAAGCAGTGATGAAGGTGGAAAGCATAAATAGGAGAGTACATCTCCTCTTCTTGTCAGACTATATCCACAGTGAGAGAAAAGATACAAGAGAACTTGTTGCTCTGCATTAGTTCAATCCATTGGCTGCTCGCAAGTGCATAACTATATAGACAGATGGATTCTTCATTGTGAGCATTGATTTTCTTGCTGAGATTATTGAAATGGGTGATGCAATCAAGAGGGATGTTATTGGTGTGGATGAGGGTAGTACCAAGTTGAGCTAGTTCACAATAGGGACACTACTTTGGACCTCTTAGGCTGGCTTCCACTACACAGGAAGGGACCTAAGAGGTTTCAGACTGCTGAGTAACCACAATGCCAACAGAGGCTGCTCACAGGGTCTGACCCTAGGGTAGCTCATGGAGCCTCATTTTATTGTCCATTGGAGCTCCTGGCTTCATGTATAGAAGCTCCTGCTATGCAGCAGTCTGTTTATTGCAGCTGCTTTAAGGCAGTATTGGAGCTGCTCACAGGCTGTTAATACCATTGTAGCTGCCCTGGCACTCCATCCCATAGAGAATCAGAGCTGCTCATCTTCCTGTAGCTGCTGTTAATGGCCCAAGGAGCAGCTCCTCTTACAGCAGCTACTATTATTGATATCTTGAGTTGCTCATTTCTCCATTCAGCAGCTGCTCATCTCCCAGCAGCTGCTTGTCTCCCAGCAGCTGCTTGTTGAGGGTTGGGGACTGTTGGGGGGTTAGGGTTAGGGTTGGATTGGGGTTGTTGGGGGTTAGAGTTGACATGGTACAGGTTGGGAACATCCCCCCCCCACAGCAGCTACATGTTGAGGGTTGGGGACTGTTAGGGGGTTAGGGTTGAGTTGGAGTTCACATGGTACAGGTTGGGAACATCTACCCCCATGTCTAGTAGTATAGTTGATGGTTGGGGACTGTTAGGGGTTGGGGTTGGAATTGGCTGGGTGTATGTCTACCTCTGGTTGGGGGCTGCTGACTAATCACCCTTACATGTGCTGCTGTAAGTATGATTAGTCACCAGAAATGTTCCAATGGCAGGATTTGAACCTGTGACCTCATTGTAGGGCCTGGGACTTTGGCAGTTTAGACCACTGGACCTTCAACCCCCTCCCACCCACCCATGATTTTTTTGTACTACAAGTAGGCACACTCAAGCCTAAGGTATATCAGCTAGTTATGAAGTAGATTGGAGCAGCTATGGAATGGAAAGGAGCTGCTGGCACTAAATGTCAGTAGCTTCATGCTGATATAGCAGCTGATTATTGGTCATTATAGGAACTGCTGGCTCTCAGAGGTGCTGGAAGCACAGCCACATACTGGCTCAGCAGAGCTTATGAGCAGCTCTTTGGATGTTATATCAGCTGCTATAGAAGTGATTGGAGCTGCTGGCTCTGAATCTCAGCAGCTGCATGCCATATAGCAGCTGATTACTGTTCATTATTGGAGCTGCTCATTCTCAATATACCAGCAGCTGCTAGGAGCACAGCCACATACCAGCTTTTCTGATGATATATCAGCTGCTATAGAAGTGATAGGAGCTGCTGGCTCTGAATCTCAGCAGCTGCATGCCATATGGCAGCTGATTACTGTTCATTATAGGAGCTGCTCATTCTCAATATACCAGCAGCTGCTAGGAGCACAGCCACATACCAGCTTTTCTGATGATATATCAGCTACTTTGGGATGGATAGGAGGTGCTGACTCTGAGTCTTAGTAGCTGCATGGGCCCATAGCAGCTGATTATTGTTCATTATAAGAGCTGCTAGCTCTGAGGGTAGCAGCTGCTGCTGTAAGCACAGCCACACAGCCACAGATCAGGACCTATGAAGAGCTCTTCTGATGATATAGCAGCTACTATAGCATGGATTGGAGCAGCTGGCTCTCAGTATGACAGCAGGTGCTAGAAGAAAGCACTGATAGCAGCTGAGTGCTGGTGATTGCAGGAGCTGCTGGATATCAGTGCTGGACCTCTTAGGTCCCTTCCTGTGTAGTGAAAGCCAGCCTAAGAGGTCAAAACTTGTTTCCCTGGGCTGGCTAATTGACCAACATGGCCTTCCCGTGCCTGTATAAGCTGTATGAGTTGCATGGTGGTGTCAGCAATGCTTTTCAGGTTGTTTTCTTGTTTCTCATAATATTCAGCATGGATTTCTTCAAGTTGCTTGGCTCTTTCACAGTTAAGATATGCCTTGTATGATGTTTGACCATATCCTTGGGGTTTCTTTGATCCTGTGATATGAGAACAATGTTTGTGTGAGTAGAAATGTTTGTGTATTTTGAGCTGGATGTGTGACTCACTATCGCATGTGTCCATTGGAGTGGACATCTTGTTCAATTGCAAGGATGTCAGTTCAGAATCCATAATATGAGGATCTGTGTCATCAGGAGGTCAAGTTTTGATAGAGGCTTTAAGTCTTTGAACAGTTTCCTTGACTCACTATGTTAGCTTGTTTTTGTACTGGGAGCTTTTCTGAAAATTTACTGTGATATTAAACTTCTTGATTTGTTTGGTGAGGGTATGCAGGTTTGGGATTGGAGCTCTGAGAGACACTGAAGTATGAGCACTCAATGGCTCTGGTGAAGGAGTTTGAGGGATTACTGTGACCAGCTCATGAAGAGGAAGAAGTGGAGTAGGATCCATAGGGATTAGAGTCAATTGTGAAGAAGAAAGGACAGTGGGTTTCTCATTGTTGATTTCATTGATGTCTATTGTTCCCTGTTTTCAGTTCTTCTTTATACTCATTGTTTGTTGCTTACTTATGGGATTTTTAGCAGACCCTGCGAAGATTATGACTTGTCTATATTGTGGCTTTCTTGTGATCATATTGTGAGAAGATTTTTTGACAGGGCCAGATGCCATGGTCCAAGAAAGTCAGGTTTCATGATTAGAGAAGGAATTGGTGGGAAGAAAGAAAGCAGACAGCAAAGGTGGAGTTTTTGATTGCATCTTGTTGTAGTAGCGATTTAGTCATGGTTTTCAGCAATTGCCAAATCCTTGGGGTTAATGTCTGGCTCTTGGATCTTTTCAAATTTGGAGAAGTAGGGCCATAGTAGAACTGTAGCTGTGGGCTTGTATTCTTAAATAATCCTTGGGCAAAGAAAAGAAAAAAAAGCCAAAAAAAAAAAAAAGTGAGAGATGCTTTGGGAAGTGAAAATATCTGTTTAAGGCAGATTCACTGGTTGCAGCAGTGAATCCAGCTTCTCTGATGTGACTAGGCCAATAGTAGTTTCTAAATTCCATCATTTCCACTTGATGTCCTTGTCTTCCCAATAAGCCCATGTGTCTGTGGCTTTTGGAGGTGGCCACATGTAAGATCATAATTGATTTATTGGTCTGAATGAGATGGGAGGTCTATCCATGTATTCATAATCTCTAGGAATATCATCTTCATATATATCATCAGAAAACATAGCTACAGTGGCACCAGCTTGTGCTTCAAGAGAATCTTTGTTACTTGATTACTTGAGGTGTCACTTCTATATTTGGTATTCTCTGCCTTAGGAATGTGATCATGGGAATGATGCCTCTTTAGGCGATTCCCTGAAAACACTGTACTAATCAGAGTCCTGTCCAATTCACTGAGCTCATAGGAACCACAGATATTTTTTTTTAGCACACAGTAGGGTCCCATCCATCTAATTTCCCCCTTTCATCCATGCTGCATGACTAATGTGGAATTGTATACCAATACCATGGTTCCTGGTTTGTAATTTCCCTTGACTAATGTGTGCTCATGTCATCGCATGTACTCTTGAGCACTTTGGATTCATGCCTGCAATAATGTTGTGGATGCCTCCTTAATGTTGTCATCTCTATGTGCTAATTGAATTGCCCAGGTTGCCAATAATTCTTCCATTGATTTAATTGAGTGCCAATTCAAGGTATACCATGATGCATTGGTAATGTCAAACAGAAACAAATGATGCTTCCCATATAATAGATAATAGGGAGTATAGCTGGTGGTCCATTTGACTGTGACTCAATCTGCCCACATGCACACATGAAAATACCTAGACCAATGACTCAGATTTCCCTTACAAGCAATGAATAAAGATCCTATCCAAGTTTGGTGGTGGCATTCAATCATTCTGTTGGCCTCAGGGTGGTAAGGTGCAGCATGTGCTATAGGAATCTTGTACATGTCCACCATTGTTTGTACTATTCCTTCCAATTCTGTGCTGTTGTCCATAGTTAATTGTAATATACACCCAAAGCAACACATAATGTCTTCAAACAAAAATAAGGCTATATTCTTTGATGTAGCATTTCCCAGCATCTGAGCTTCTAGCCACCCAGACAGATCATCCCAAAGATTGACAATATATTTGAATCCATTAGATACCAGCATATGGACCATGTCCATATTAAATTTTCAGAGAATTGTGGGTATGTAAGTCAGACTCAAAGTAATTTTAGGGTGACTAGCAGACCTGCATTGGCATTCATGGCAGGTTTGGCAGAACCACACCACTTGCGTCCAGCTTAGCGATCACTCCCCCATAGTATAGTCATCATGTATAAGTAGTCCAAGAGTGAAGTCCAGAGACCCCAGCTTTGGTCTCTCAGGATTTCTGCTGTTACTCCGGACTACAGGTCAGCCTTCATGTATTCCATATTCATATTACATAATCTCAGGATTTCCACTGTTACTCTGGACTACAGGTCCAAGTACTTTCCATTTGACTCCATGAGCTTAAGGACCACTGTGCTCATTTCCACCTAGTCCCCTCCAGGCCACTGGACTGCCTCTCCATCCCCTCCTATCCTCATTATCTCATTCTTGCCCAGATTCTCCTGGACTTAGCTGGACTTACACCGGACTTAGCCAGAATTATCTGTGTTTATATTTGTTTGGTGCTCTTGTCACAGCATGGTGCTGACAGAAGACCAAAGCTCTCTCATGAGCCCACCATCTGGATTGCTTAGTATCGCCAATTTCCCTCCTACTCATTCTGAAATGTCCAACAGTGCTCCAGTAGCCATTACCGCCGACCACCAACACCTCCTCACCCAACTCCAACAACAAAATGCCACCCTCTGTGAGGAGCTGGACAACATGCGGAACCAAGGGACACACATTGCTGGCTTTGTGTTGGCTGCAGTCCAGCAGACACTCCAGCAGCACCCTCCACCTACCCAGTCTGCTCATGAGGCCAAGGGGGCTGACCCTGAACCATTCTCTGGTGATCAGAAGAAAACGGAGAGTTTCCTATGCTCTGTCCAGCTGAACATTGCCCTCCAACCTGTAGAGTCTATCTGACAGAGTTGCACAAAATCCTGTACACACTCTCCTGGATAAAGGATGGAACTGCCAGAGCATGGGCGGAAAGTCTCTCCACCTCCTTCCTAGATCTGGAAACCCACAATCCATATGAGACCTTTGAAGGGTTCCTGGTTGCCTTTGAAAGCACTTTCGGAGAACTGGACCAGGAGTTCACTGCACGATCCCAACTCTGGAATCTGAAACAAGGGAAGATGTCCGTGGAGGAATACACTGCGCACTTTGATGCCTTGGCAGGATGGACTGGATTCAGAGAGGAAGCATTGATTGATGCATATCAGTGGGGCCTCAACAAAAGACTGTTGGAAAAAATGCACCTCAGTGATCTGCCAGAGACACTCAGAGGGTGGCAGGACACAGCATGGCATCTGGATAACCTATATCTCTGCTTCCGACAAGCCACATCCAGTACAACCCCAGACAGCAGCACCCATCACTCCCAGACCAACCACACTCCCTCCCACACTGACACCCTCCTCGTCAACTTCATTCACTCCCATGGATGTAGACTCAACTTGGAAACAAGAGGCATGACGGTGTTATAACTGTCAAGAGTTGGGACACATCTCTCATGACTGTCCCCATCTGCAGAAGCCACAACAACTCATCTGCACCATGGAAGACATTGGAGCAATCATCTGTGAGTAGTTACGGAAACTATTCCCAGCTCCAAAGAATGCCTCAGAAGCTCAGGGATCACCTCCGCAGGATTTTCCCAATGGTCACACTACAGGGAGACTACATTGACCCTTGAAGGCCCTTTTTTAAGGTTTTCAAACATACCCTTGAAGGGTTTCCTGATAGCAGGTCAGCACCTGCTACAAAGACTTCACAGCACCTGCTAGCACCTACTATGCAGACATTGTAGCATGTGCTAGGCACAAAAAAACACCTGCTATGGACCTCCTAGCACTTGCTATCAATGTCCTAGCACTTGCTATGGGTGTCCCAGCACTTGCTATGGGTGTCCCAGCACCTGCTATGGACCCCCCAGCACTTGCTAGGGACCTCCTATCACTTGCTATGGGTGCCTTAGCACTTGCTATGGGTATCCAAGCACCTGCTATGGATGTTCTAGCACCTGCTACAGGTGTCCCAGCACCTGCTACAGGCTCATCAGCACCTGCTATGGGCCTCCCAGCACATGCTGGAGACCTCCTATCACTTGCTATGGGTGCCCCAGCACTTGCTATGGGTGTCCAAGCACCTGCTATGGGGATCCTAGCACATGCTATAGGTGTCCCAGCACTTGCTATGGGTGCCCCAGCACCTGCTATGGGGATCCTAGCACATGCTATAGGTGTCCAGCCTTGCTATGGGGTGCCCCAGCACCTGCTATGGGGATCTAGCACATGCTGTAGGTGTCCCAGCACTTGCTATGGTGCCCCAGCACCTGCTATGGGGATCCTAGCACATGCTATAGGTGTCCCAGCACTTGCTATGGGTGCCCCAGCACCTGCTATGGGGATCCTAGCACATGCTATAGGTCCCAGCACCGCTTATGGGTGCCCCAGCACTTGCTATGGGTGTCCTAGCACATGCTATAGGTGTCCCAGCACCTGCTATGGGTGCCCCAGCACTTGCTATGGGTGTCCAAGCACCTGCTATGGGTGTCCTAGCACCTGCTATGGACCTCCCAGCACTTGCTAGGGACCTCCTAGCACTTGCTATGGGTGCCCCAGCACTTGCTGTGGGTGTCCAAGCACCTGCTATGGGTGTCCTAGCACCTGCTATGGATCCCCCACCACTTGCTATGGGTGGCCCAGCACCTGCTATGGGCCTCCCAGCACTTGCTAGGGACCTCCTATCACTTGCTATGGGTGCCCCAGCACTTGCTGTGGGTGTCCCAGCACCTGCTATGGGTATCCTAGCACCTGCTACAGATGTCCCAGCACCTGCTAAGGGTATCCTAGCACCTGCTACAGATGTCCCAGCACCTGCTATGGGTATCCTAGCACCTGCTACAGATGTCCCAGCACCTGCTATGGGTATCCTAGCACCTGCTACAGATGTCCCAGCACCTGCTAAGGGTATCCTAGCACCTGCTACAGATGTCCCAGCACCTGCTATGGGTATCCTAGCACCTGCTATGTCCTAGCACTTGCTATAGATGTCCCAGCACCTGCTACAGATGTCCCAGAACCTGCTATGGGTGTCCTAGCACCTGCTATGGGTGTCCCAGCACTTGCTATGGACCTCCCAGCACTTGCTAGGGACATCCTATCACTTGCTATGGGTGCCCCAGCACCTGCTATGGATATCCAAGCACCTGCTAAGGGTATCCTAGCACCTGCTATAGGTGTCCCAGCACCTGCTATGGACCTCCCAGTACTTGCTATAGGTATCCAAGCATCTGCTATGGACCTTCCAGCACTTGCTTGGGACTTGCCCTATCACTTGCTATGGGTGCCCTAGCACTTGCTATGGGTGTCCAAAGCACCTGCTATGCACCTACCTGTCAATTCCTAATATGGAAATGTAATTACCTAATATCCTAAATGGGAAATTATGTAATCCACCCAAAAAGTGGCTACATGATAATAGACAACAATAATAGTATTATGTAATATTTGGATTACATAATTTCTTGATAACATAATCAAATATATTATATAATTAAATATTACCTAATATACATATTACCTAAGTATTTAATTACCTAATTACTTTATTACTTAAGTGCTTATATAATTTAATAATTATATAATCTAGGCTGGCACTCGCAGTGCCAGTCAAAAAAGGGGGCACCCTGGACCAACTGGAGGGGCAGTGGAGGTGGTACAGGGGGCACCAGAGGGGATAAGGGCCCCTGGATATGCACTTAGGGGGATCCTATAATGGGGGATGATGAGTTAGTTAAAAAAATCAACAGTAGTGCAAAAAGGGCAGCCAGAGGCTGCCCTTTGTGCACTGGAGTAGCTCAAATATTAAAAACATACCTTAACACCACACCCCAGTCTATACTGGGGTGTGGTGGCTTCTCCCAGGCTCTCAGTAGATGGTGGTGGTGGTGTCGTGCAAAGGAAAAAATTTTCCGGCAACTGCCGGTAAATTGAACCCAGGACTCAACACCGGCAGTTGCCCAGTTTCAAAAGCAACCCACCTGCTGTAAAAAGACCCTAAGTGTGGTAATCAGATAGACCAATAGAAGGGTGCATTAGATAATATTTCATAACAACTTTGGATAATATCCCATTACATAATACAGTGATTCCTATTTAAAAACATGCCCAAATGTGGAAATTGGATGAAGTACATCCAACATATTTACCCATAGATCATAGATGGTCCCCTGGGGACCCTGATAGAGTGCAAACCCCAGGCACAGGGCCAATGGTTAGTGCCTGAAACAATAAGAGGAGTAGAAAAAGTATGAGAACTACTGGAAATTGCTGAAAAATAAGCACTGAGCAGATCATTCTGAAATTTGGACCCTGATTAGAGACCCCCTTGATGCAAATCATATCAAAATTTCAGCCAAATTTGTTCTCAGGTTGTGGAGATATAGGGTAAACAAGTTTGGGCATTTAAAATTCATTTCCTCCCCCTACAAAATAGCTGGGGAGTTGAAAATCTTCACAGAGTATAATGCCATGATGTACTAATGATGTCTCAAAAATCAGCTTAATCCATGGCCTCTAAGGGAGTGAACTGGACAATAGGTACCAGAAGCACTGGAAATTGCTGAAACATCAGGTGCAGGTGGATCATTCTGAAGTTTGGCACATGATTAGATACCACTTAGACAAAGAACATATCTTTATTTCACCCATATCTGTCCATTAACTACAGAGCTATGAAGAACACAAGCTTTAACATTGAAAATTAATTTATTCCCCCTACAGACAAGATATGGACTTGAAATTTTACCTGGGGTATGATCATATCATGAACTAAATATGTGCCAGAAATCAGCTTATTCTGTTTAGTTTTAGGATTTCAACTCCCTTTTCAGGTGAAAAGAGAACAAAAAGCTACCATGAATGTTAAACACTTTAAATTAAGCCCAAACTGGGTGGAATCAGCTTATAATACTATAACCCTGACTATATCCAAAAATGGAATGAATTGGATGTGTGGAAGTGGCTCAAATTGAGGGGGAGGGGGAGGCAGATCAAGAGTGAATTGCATAAGATGTAGAGTGGATGTGGCTCTGATATTGCACCACTGATTTAATACACATATGCACAGTGTGTAGGCCAGATATCAGCCTAACTGGACTCAATTTAGGCAGTGCTCCACAGGCCTCCCCCCTAAACAACAGTTTCCTCCCCAGAGCCTTCTATTGATGCAATGGTCTTTAAAATGCACCCTTAGGTCATCCAAACACATCTATAACATCCCTCAAAATTTCAGATTTATACCTTCAGTCTCAGAGTCTCCATAATATTTTCAAGTTTCACTGAAATACACCCTCCAGTTGGGACACTTCCAGAGCCCCAATCACTCTGATTTTGTGTAGACCACACCTGCTCATTATTTGAGCCTCAGCCCCAAATTTCAGCCCATTCTGAGGACTTTTGGTGTTTGTCACATGACCAAGATCTTCCCCTCCCCCTGATTCACTCAGTCATCCAATTTGTTGAAACTTTGTTGTGATCTGTAGTAGTAGTATGTGACAGTGTATGATTCAAATTTCAGGGCATTGCATGAAATATTCATTGAGTTATTCAAGATACATTCTAGATCAATTCAATTTGGGGGTCAGAACTGCAGTATTTAGCTCAACCAGGACTTCAGTGTATCTGGCCAGATTCCCCAAAATAAAATGGAATAGAAAATTCCTGGAAATGTTTGGGTCTGGTAGGCACAGTACAGGAGACAGTATACCCCCAATATCTCCACCTGATGCTGTAGACTTACTGCATCAGATACAGTACTTTACTGTAGGTTTTTCACATCAATTACAGTAAGTTACTATTACCATGTTTTGATGCAACAGGTCCACTGTTGCATCAGCTGTGACAACCCCAGGCATTTTAATATCAGCCAATGGCTCAGTTGGGTTCTTAATGGATTTGCATCCAATCATTTCCTATTTAGGATAATTCCCATACTGGGTTGGGGTGATAAAAATATTATATAATGATTCCCAAATGGTATCCAGTTACATAATACACTGATTGCTATTGAAAAAAAGCCTAAATGTGGAAATTAAATAAACTACATCCAAGAAAAATTTCCAGCCCAATAGGGGCCCAGGAGGGGATGGTCCCTGGGATGGATGGATGGACCCATAGGGACCCTGATACAATGAAAAAAACCAGGCCCAGGGCCATTGGTTAGTGCCTGAAACAATGAGAACAGTAAAAACAGCACTGGAACCACTGGAAGTTGCTAGAAAATAAGCACCAGGCAATTGGTCTGACATCTAGCACATGATTAGAGAACTATTGGGATGCAAATTATATCAAAATTTCAGCCCAATCCATGCATTACTTATGGAGATATGAGCCAAACAGGTTCAGACATTAAAGATTGATTTCCTCCCCCTATAAAATAGCTGGGGACTTGAAAATTTACACAGAGTATGATGTCATCATGAAGTAATTATGTACTAAATCAGCCCAATCCATGGACTTAAAGAGGGGGAACTGGGCAAGGGGGACCGGAACTACCGGAAGTTGCCGGAAAATAAGCGCTGGGCGGACGAGTCTGAAACTTGGTACCTGTTAAGAGACTATTGGACCGAAAAGTCATATCAAAATTTCAGCCCAATCCATGCATTACTTATGGAGATATGAGCCAAACAAGTCTGGACATTGAAAATTGATTTATTCCCCCTACAGTCAAGATATGGACTTGAAATTTTACACAGAGTATAGTCATATAATGGACTAGATGTATGTCAAAAATCAGCTCAATCAGTTGAGTTTGAGACATTCAACTCCCTTGGCAGGCAGAAAAGAGAAAAAACCCCACCATAAATGTAAATCACCACACATTGGGCCCAAAATAGGTGGAATTAACCTGTAATATTATGATACAAACCATATCCAAAAATGGAATGAATTGGATGTGTGGAAGTGGCTGAAATTGAGGGGGAGGGGGAGGAAAATCAAAAGTGAATTACACAAGATGTAGAGCAGGGATGGATCTGATATTAGGCCACTAGTGTAATATGTGTATGGGGAGCTCATATGCCAACTATCAGCCCAACCAGACTCCATTTAGGCATTGCTCCACATCATCCCCCCCTAACTCACAATCTCCTCCCCAGGGCCTTCCATCCATGCCATCACCCTGAAAATTCACAGTTGGCTCATCCAAACACATTCATAACATCCCTCAATATTTCAGATTTCTTACTGCAATGTGAGACCCTGCAGAATATTTTCAAGTTTCACTGTAATACACCCTCCAGTGGGGGCACTTCTAAAACTCCAATGACTCTGATTTTTTGTAGCCACACCTGGTCACCATTTGAGGCTCAGGTGCAAAATTTCAGCCCATTCTAAGCACTTCTGGCAGTGGTCACATGACCCAGATCTTCCCCTCCCCCTGCTTCACTCAGTGATCCAATTTGCATGAACTTTGTGGCCATTTGTAGTAGTAGTGGGTGACACCCCATGATTCCAATTTGAAGACATTCCATGGAATATTCATTGAGTTATTCAAGAAACATTCCAGATCAATTCAATTTGAGGTCAGAAGTATGGTATTTCCACTAAATACCGTACTTCTGACCTCAAATTGAATTGATCTGGAATGTTTCTTGAATAACTCAATGAATATTCCATGGAATGTCTTCAAATTGGAATCATGGGGTGTCACCCACTACTACTACAAATGGCCACAAAGTTCATGCAAATTGGATCACTGAGTGAAGCAGGGGGAGGGGAAGATCTGGGTCATGTGACCACTGCCAGAAGTGCTTAGAATGGGCTGAAATTTTGCACCTGAGCCTCAAATGGTGACCAGGTGTGGCCTTACAAAAAATCAGAGTCATTGGAGTTCTAGAAGTGCCCCCACTGGAGGGTGTATTACAGTGAAACTTGAAAATATTCTGCAGGTCTCACATTGCAGTAAGAAATCTGAAATATTGAGGGATGTTATGAATGTGTTTGGATGAGCCAACTGTGAATTTTCAGGGTGATGGCATGGATGGAAGGCCCTGGGGAGGAGATTGTGAGTTAGGGGGGTGTCAGGGCCACACTGCAACGAGGGCACCAAACAAATATAAACACAAATAATCCTGGCTAAGTCCAGTGTAAGTCTGGCTAAGTCTGCAAGAATCTGGGCAAGAATGAGATAAGAAGGTCAGAGAGGTCGGAGGAGCAGTCCAGCAGCCCAGAAGGGACTAGGCAGAAATGAGCACAGCGGCCCTTAAGCTTGTGGAGTCAACTGGAAAATACTCAGAGCTGTAGTCTAGAGTAACAGCAGCAATCCTGAGATCATGTAATATGAACAAGGAATACAAGAAGGCTGACCTGTAGTCTGGAGTAACAGCAGAAATCCTGAGAGACCAAAGCTGAGGTCTCTGGACTTCACTGCCAGACTACTTATACATGATTGCTATACTACAGGGGAGTGATCACTAAACAGGAGATGGTTACAGGGGGGCAGGAACAGGAATGCAGGCAGGGGGAAAGTGGACAGGAACAGGAACACATGGGGGCATACTGGAAGCAACAGGAAATGAAAAGGAAATTAAATTAAATTGGAAGCAAACTGGAAGCAAACCAAACTTGGGGGAAGCAGGGGTGGAGTGGAGCAGATGGAGGGAGGAGTGGTCTGGAGTAGACCAGAGTGGATCGGAGTTGACTGGAGTTGACTGGAGTAGATCAGAAAAAGGGGTGGAACCCTGACATCACCCCCCTCTTAGGACCAATCATCCCAATTGGTGGGAGGAGTGGGGCTCAATGGGCCAACCAGTCCAGGAGGTGCAGAGGCAGTTCTGTTAAAAGTGGGCATGGCCAGAACCCGACGGAGGAGAATTTGATGGTGCTGATCCATCTTGGAGCTTCCGGATGGTCATGATGATACTCCACAACAACTTCCTGGGCATTACCTAAGTCAGTCTCTGGCAGCCACTGATTTTCCAAGGGTGGGTAACCTTTCCACTTCACCAAGTACTGGAGTTGACCCCAGAAATAGCAGGAGTTTGCAATCCATTTGACTTCATACTCTTCCTCCCCACCTTGCAGGGTTGGAGGGGGTGGAGGATGTGCAACATGATCTGCAATTGGGTCTGGTCAGAAGGGTCAGAGCTTGGAGACATGGAATACTGGGTGGACTCACATGGAGGAGGGGAGTTTGAGCCAGACAGCAGAGCAGGAGATCACTTATCTACCTTGTATGGGCCCCAACCACTTGTCTGAGAGTCTCTGGGCTGGGTGGTCAATGGAGATGTTGTGGGCATCCAGCCATACCGAGTCTCTGACTGCATACTCTGGGGCTTCCATCTGGTGAGCATCATAGTGATGAGCCATGTCCTCAGCTGCTTGGTGGAGGGCAGACTGGGCCTCCTCGGAGGTTTTCTGCATCTGTGTGACAAAGTCTGTGGCTGCCTCAACAACTCTGTGGTGGATTGGTTCAGTGCTGAGGCAAGGGTCTTGGCTGGAGTTGAGGTGGAATGGGGTCTTGCAGGTGGAGGAGTGAATCCGGTTGTTGTATGCAAATTCCACCATAGGGAACCAGTCTGCCCAATCATTTTGTCAGTGGTTGACAAAGATCTGGAGGTACTGCTCAATCTCCTGGTTGACTCACTCTGTCTGTCCATCTGTCTGTGGGTGGTATGCTGTTGACACATTTGCCATGATTCCAAGGAGGGAATTTAGTTCCTTCATGAACTTGGAGGTGAAGGTCATACCCCGGTCACTAATGATTGTCTCTGGGAGTCTGTGATGTCTCCATACATTGTCCCAGAAGAGGTGCGCAACACCAGCAGAGTCAACTGTTGTGGTGGTGGGCATGGCATGAATTCGTTTGGAGAGACAGTCGACTACAATCATGATGCTGTCAAATCCATGGGACTCTGGGAGCTCCGTGATCATGTCCACTGATATGGCTTGCCATTGGTGGTCCAGGACCAGATTGGGATGGAGTGTTCCAGATGGTTTGGATGGGAAAGTCTTGGTTTGGTTACAGGTGTCACAGGTGGAAACATAGGTTGCAACATATTGTGACATCCCTGGCCACCAGTAGTGCTGAGATACAAGTTCATATGTCTTCCATTGTCCAGGGTGGCCCATGGTTGGAGTGTTGTGGTGTTCATGGACTAAATCATGATGGAGTTTGGAGTCCAGTGGAACATACATGCGTCCATGGAAGAGAACCAGAGATCCTTGGAGTTCCCAATCCTTCAGGTGTGCCTTTGGCCCATCTCCATTTAACTTCTTGATGACCTGGATGGCTTTGTCATCAATCTCTGTTGCCCTCTTGATCCAAGCCATCAAGCTCTGGCTAGGTCCTTCCACTGCCACAACCTCCGAGGTGTCCAGAGTCCGGGACTGGAAGGCCATGGGCTTCAGTAGGACTACATCAGAGTTGTCAGAGTCTCCCATGGGTGATCTGCTTGTCATGAGAGGGCATCTGGCTTCCCAGACTGGGATCTGGAACAGTGCTGGAGGGTGAAGTTGCACCTTGGTCAGTCATCTAAGCCTACCTAGTTAGGTACCACTTCTGGGGCAGATAATGGTACCTAAGTAGGTCCCATCACTATTCCGGCCAAAATGGCCATTTTTATGATTTCACCTCCTGGCCCAGAATTGGCCAAAATGGCCAAAAATTGGCCAAAAATTGGCTGAAACTGGGACTTAGAGAGAATCTCAGACTTGCAGGACAGTGGGCCATGCAGGCTTATCAGGGATAATCACCAGTAATTATTATTATATTCCCCCCTCTGGTGTTTCATTTATAGTTATTTATTTATTGTCATTATCACTATATACACCAGGTGGGGGCTGTTTTCATTGGGCAGTCTCGTGTTTTGTTCTTATGAACTAATGTATTTATTTATTTAAAAATTCAATTAAAAAAACATACCACACACCCACTAGGGCAGGTGTGTGGTACCGTTCATTGTTTCCTCAGGACTTAGGATGGGGGGTTGTCCAGTGTTCAGATGCGGGTTCAGGGGGCATGTTGCTGGGGTGTCAGGCAGAAAAATAGTAAGGAGGAAATTCAAAGCAGTGCAAAAAGAGCAGCTATCACTGCTTTTTTTGCGCCACTTGCAAATAAAAATAAAAATAAAGACCACACCCTGCTGAGGGGGCTATGTGGTACTGGGCATTTCTGCCTTGGGGCTTGGATGGGGGCTCGCCCGGCTTGTTGGTGGCCATTTGGGTGGGCGTGGCTTGGTGGTTCACTGATGTGCGGGTTGTTCGGGGGTTGCAGCTGTCTGTTGTGGTTTCGGGAGCTTTAAATTTGATCCTAGAATGGAATGATAACGTATGTTAGTAAAAAAATTTGAAGTGATGCTGGAGGAGCAGCTTGCGCTGCTCCTTTGGCATCACTGTAGATGTAGAAAGTTTTTAAAAAAATACCTTGTAGTACCACACACCTGCATTGGCAGGTGTGTGGTACTCATTTTTGCCCAGGGTCATGTACCCTCGACTGCCGGTTTTCCGTACAGTGGGTTGGGGGGTTCTCGGGCATGTACTCATTTGGGGGGAAGGAAGATCTAGAATACAAAATTTTAGATTAGTAAAAGTTAAAGCAACACAAAAAGAGCTGCAAAGGCAGCTCTTTTTGTGCTGTTGGGGGTGCACTACATTACATACCTTGTATAGAACCACACACCCGCTACTGCAGGTGTGTGGTTGGTCTCTTTGTTTGGCATGTCATCATTCATGGTGATGTTGTCATTCTGGGGGGGCTTGCTTTGCGGGTCTTCACTTGTGATGATACCTAGAATAAAAAATTATTAGTTAAAAAATTATAAGTGACACAAAAAGAGCAGCTTTCGCTGCTCTTTTGCGCCGTCAGGGGTGTGTTCCATCCCTTGCATAGATAGAACCACACACCCACTACTGCAGGTGTGTGGTTCTCTTTGTGTGGTGCGTCATCATTTGTGGGGGTGTTGTCATTCTGGGGGGGCTTGCTTCGCAGGTCTCCATTTGTGACAATACCTAGAATAAGAAATCATTAGTTAAAAAATTATAAGCGATGCAAAAAGAGCAGCTTTCACTGCTCTTTTTGCATCATCGGGGGTGTGTTACATACCTTGCATAGATAGAAGCACACACCCGCTACTGCAGGTGTGTGGTTCTCTTCATGTGGTGCGTTGTCATTCACGGGGGTGTTGTCATTCTGGGGGGGCTTGCTTCACGGGTCTCCATTTGGGACAATACCTAGAATAAGAAATCATTAGTTAAAAAATTAAAAGCAACACAAAAAGAGCAGCTTTTGCTGCTCTTTTTGTGTCATTGGGAGTGCGTTACATACATAGATAGAACCACACACCTGCTACTGTGGGTGTGTGGTTCATGGTGTGTTGTCATTCACCAGTCTCCCTTGCGGGCATGGTGGGCTTGCTCCATGGGTCATTATTTGTGAGGATACCTAGAATGAAAAATTATTAGTTAAAAAACGAAAAATGATGCAAAAAGAGCAGCTTTCACTGCTCTTTTTGCACTGTTGGGGGTACATTACATACCGAGTATAAAACCACACACCCGCAGTAGTGGGTGTGTGGTTCTCTTCGTGTGGTGTCATTTGTGGGGGTGCTGTCATTCTGGCTTGCTTTGTGGGTTCATTTGTGGTGATACCTAGAATAAAATATTATTAGTTCAAAAAATAAAAGAGACACAAAAAGAGCAGCTGTCACTGCTCTTTTTGTGCTGTTGAGGGTACATTACATACCTTGTATAGAACCACACACCCGCTACTGCAGGTGTGTGGTTTGTCCTTTCATTTGGCATTGTTGTTTGCTGGTCTCCTTTGTTGTTCTGGGGGGCTTGCTCTGCAGGTCCTCATTTGTGGCAGGTCGGGCCTCCTTGTTGGCACCTGGGACAAAGCCATAACCTAGAATAATAAAGTTGTTAGTAAAGAAATTAAAACCAGTGCAAAAAGAGTAGCTTTTGCTACTCTTTTTGCGCCATTGTACCTACTAAAATGGAAACTTACCTTATGACCACACACCCGCAGCAGCGGGGGTGTGGTCATGGGGTCATGGGGTCACGGGGTCATGTGGTGGTTGTGTGTGTTGCCTTAGGATGTGGCTGCGTAGTTGCAAAATTCAACACCAGCAACTGCCAATACTCAAGAAGCGCCCAAGTGCTGGCGCTACAAGCACAGTACACATTAATAGTAAGCACAGCCTGGTCAGCCATATAGAGGGGCCTTAAAAGGAGGGACACGTTGATGACTTAGGTAGGCCTAAATGGCTGAAATCAAGTTTGATGTCAAGTGATGATCAAAAAGCTGAATTTGACAACCGGCAATTACAATTTGACAATATTTTGACATCAAGGAATGTCAAGTGCCTCATTTATGGGCCCTCTGCAAAATCTCAGTTAACAAACTTAATAATTAATATATACACCAGATATACTGTATAATAAAAATGCCTAAATGCAGTAATCAGATAGCCCAATGGGGATGGGTGCATTAGATAATATCCCATTACATCATACAGTATTTCCTATTTTAAAAAATGCCTAAATGCGGAAATTGGATGAAGTGCATCCAAAAAACATTTGGGCATCCAGCCCAATGGGGGCCCAGGACCAGGGGGAGGTGCCTGGGATAGATGGATGGGCCTCTAGGGACCCCAATAGAGTGAAAAAATCAGGCCCAGGGCCAATGATTAGTGCCTGAAACAATGAGAGCAGTTAAAACATCACCGGAACCACCGGAACTTGCCGAGAAATAAGCGCTGGGCAGATCACTCTGAAATTTGGCATGTGATTAGAGATTACCTCAACGCAAATCATATAAAAATTTCAGCCAAATTCATGCATAGGTTATGGAGATATGAAGGAAACAAGTCTGGACATTAAAAATTCATTTCCTTCCCAAGAAAAATAGCTGGGGACTTGAAAATTTGCACAGAGCATAAGGACACAATGTACTAATTATGTGCAAAACATCAGCCCAATCTACCTACTTTAAGGGAGTGAACTGGACAATAGGTACCAGAAGCACTGGAAATTGCCAAAATGTAAGGAGTGCAAGGATCACTCTGAAATTTGGCATGTGATTAGATACTGTCTAGGCAAAGACCATATCAAAATTTCAGCCAGATCCACTCAGAAGGTACAGAGATATGAGGGAAACAAGTTTAAACATTGAAAATCAATTTACTCCCCCCACAGACAAGGTATGGACTTGAAATTATACATGGGTTATGACCATATAATTAAATAGCCATGTGCCAAAAATCAGCATATTCTGTTTACTTCTAGACATTCAACTCCCTTTTCAGGCAAAAAGAGAACAACAAGCTACTATGAATGTTAAACACTTTAAATTACACCCAAAATAGGTGGAATAGGCTTATAATATTATAGCCCTGACTGTATCCAAAAATGGAATCAATTGGATGTGTGGAAGTAGCTTAAATTGAGGGGGAGGGGAGGAAGATCAAAAGTGAATTACATAAGATGTAGAGCAGGGGTGGCTCTGATATTACACCACTGAGTTAATACATATATGGGGAGTGTACATACCAGATATCAGCCCAACTGGACTCCATTTAGGCAGTGTTCCACAGGCCTCCCCCTAAACAACAATTTCCTCCCCAGAGCCTTCTATCCATGTAATTCCCCTGAAAATGCACACTTGGGTCATCCAAACACATCTATAGCATTCCTCAAAATTTCAGATTTATAACTCCAGTGTTAGAGTCTCCATAATATTTTCAAGTTTCACTGAGATACACCCTCCAGTTGGGACACTTCCAGGGCTCCAATCACTTTGAATTTTTGTAGGTCACACCTGCTCATCATTTGAGGCTCAGCCCCAAATTTTCAGCCCATTCTGAGCACTTTTGACATGTGTCACATGACCAAGATCTTCCCCTCCCCCTGCTTCACTCAGTCATCCAATTTGTGTGGACTTTGTTTCCATCTGTAGTAGTAGTGTGTGACAGTGCATGATTCAAATTTCAGGAGATTCCATGCAATATTGATTGAGTTATTCAAGAAACATTCTAGATCAATTCAATTTGGGGTCAGAACAGTGGTATTTAGTGGAAATACTGCTGTTCTGACCCCCAAATTGAATTGATCTAGAATGTTTCTTGAATAACTCAATCAATATTGCATGGAATCTCCTGAAATTTGAATCATGCACTGTCACACACTACTACTACAGATGGAAACAAAGTCCACACAAATTGGATGACTGAGTGAAGCAGGGGGAGGGGAAGATCTTGGTCATGTGACACATGTCAAAAAGTGCTCAGAATGGGCTGAAAATTTGGGGCTGAGCCTCAAATGATGAGCAGGTGTGACCTACAAAATTCAAAGTGATTGGAGCCCTGGAAGTGTCCCAACTGGAGGGTGTATCTCAGTGAAACTTGAAAATATTATGGAGACTCTAACACTGGAGTTATAAATCTGAAATTTTGAAGGAAAATGCTATAGATGTTGTTTTGGAATTTGACCCCAAGTTGCATTTT
>MU128924.1:13148-133957 GCA_014904985.1 Hydnum rufescens UP504
ACGACAGTGTGGTATATCCATGATTGGCGTGATCGGCTATCTCTATCCTCTGAGTACTCACCATGTTAACCAAGTCGGACATCTCGCTTAAATATTATACCAACGGCGATATCAGTGCGACAATTTCATTTAGAACTCTCTCTCTCCCATACACAGCATTCATCCTCCATCGTCAGTATCGCCCCCACATCGCCGAAGCTATCCGGAATCCCTCGCACTTCACACAATCCTGCCCGCTTTCCATCATCGACTCGATGACTGATAGCTGTCGAATTACCAGACGAACATACGTAGCGACTCCGATTAATGGACATTGCTCTAATTAGCCATCTCATGCCTTATTGACCTCTGACTCATTACCATCCTCTTCTTCAGGTTTTCCTGGACAATTTTTATTATATAGTATTTATTTATAATATACATGCTTGGTACTATTGTGTACTGTGCTTGCAGCACCAGCACTTGGCACTTCTTGAGTATTGGCAATTGCCAGTGTTGAATCTGCATCTTGCTTCCTATCTCCGTAACCACAACAAGCAACTGCCCAAAAAGGCAACCGCACGACCACGCACCTGCCACTGCGGGTGTGTGGTCACAAGGTGAGTATTTTTTCTAGTAGATACAATGGCACAAAAAGAGCAGTGAAAGCTGCTCTTTTTGCGCTGCTTTGGAACATCTTACTAATGTCTCTTTATTTATTTTAGATTGAGGCCTCGTCCAACACACGATGAGAGCCCAAACAGCCATGGGATGTATGGAAACACGACGCAGCAACATGACATCCGGCAACACGACACAGAAACGTGATGCACAACAGCGCAACACAGCAATGCACCAAACAAAGACGTGCCAAACGAAGATGCAACCCATGGTAATGCGACACACAGCAATCCGACCTACGGCAACGTGCCAAACAAGCATGTGACCATGCCAAATGAGGCCCCCAGGAACCACACACCCGCCACAGCAGGTGTGTGGTACTATATAATGTGAGTCCCCCCCAGTAACTACAGGCATGCAAAAAGAGCAGTGAAAGCTGCTCTTTTTGCATGGTTTTTGATTCTAACTAATTTAAAAATTTTATCTCGCAGGTCTCAATGCCCCCACAAATGAATACCGACGCAAAACCCCCATGCCCCCCCATATTGATGCCCAAATGACAGACATCCGTAGGAACCGCCATATGTACACGGGCTCAGTACCCCACACCGCCACAGCCACCTTGGTCAGTCATCTAAGCCTACCTAGTTAGGTACCACTTTTGGGGCAGATAATGGTACCTAAGTAGGTCCCATCACTATTCTGGCTGAAATGGCCATTTTATGGTCTGCACCTTCTGGCTCAGAATTGGCCGAAATGGCCGAAAATTGGCAGAAACTGGGACTTAGAGAGCATCTCAGACTTGCAGGACAGTGGGCCATGCGGGCTTATTGGGGATAATCACTGGTATTTATTATTATATTCCCCCCTCTGGTGTTTCATTTATAGTTATTTATTTATTATCATTATCACTCACCCCAGGTGGGGGCTGTTTTCATTTGGCAGTCTCATGTTTTTTTATCAACTTATGTATTTATTTATTTAAAAATTCAATTAAAAAAACATACCACACCTGCCCTAGCAGGTGTGGTACCATCTGTTGCTTCCTTGAGACTTTGGATGGGGGGTCGTCCAGTGTTCAGATGTGGGTTCAGGGGCATGTTGCTGAGGTGTCGGGCAGCAAAATATTAAGTTAAAAAATTCAAAGCAGCACAAAAAGAGCAGCTATTGCTGCTCTTTTTGTGCCACTTGCAAATAAAAATCAAAATCAAAAAACAGACCTTTTGTACCACACACCCACTGAGGGGGCATGGTACTGGGCATTGCTGCCTTGGGGCTTGGATGGGGGCTTGCCTGGCTTGTCGGTGGCCATTTGAGCGGGCTTGGCTTGGCAGTTCACCATTGTGCGGGTCGTTTGGGGGTCACAGCTGTCTGTTGTCTTCATTTCAGGAGCTTCAAATTCAATCCTAGAATTGAATGATAATGAACGTTAGTAAAAAAAATTCAAAGTGACGCCGAAGGGGCAGCTTGTGCTGCTCCTTTGGCATCACTGTAGATGTAGAAAGTTTAAAAAAAATACCTTGTAGTACCACACACCCACATTGGCGGGGGTGTGGTACTTGTTGTTGTCCGGGGTCATGTACCTTCAACTGCCGGTTTTCTGTACAGTTCTCGGGTGGGTTGGGGGGGTTTCGGGCACATACTCATTTGGGGGGAAGGAAGATCTAGAATACAAAAATTTGGATCAGTACAAGTTAACACAACACAAAAAGAGCTGCCTTCGCAGCTCTTTTTGTGCCGTTGGGGGTGCATTACATTACATACCTTGTATAGAACCACACACCCGCTACTGCGGGTGTGTGGTTCATCTCTGTGTTTGGCACATCGTTGTTCACAGGGATGTTGTCGTTCTGGCAGGGCTTTGCAGGTCTTCATTTGCGGCAATACCTAAAATGAAAAATTATTAGTTAAAAAATTAAAAGCGACACAAAAAGAGCAGCTTTCACTGCTCTTTTTGCACCGTTGGATATGGGAAAATAGCCTCCCTTAAATAGTACCAGACGCCCGCCATGGTGGGTGTCTGGTTTGCATTGGTTTTTTGTTCAGCAGGGTTTGGTGGTGCGTTCATCGGGTTTTCTTTTGGCATGGCTTCAGTTGGACTCTCGATTAGTAAAAAAATTCAAAGTGACACAAAGGGAGCAGCTTGCGCTGCTCCTTTTGTGTCATTGTACATATAGAAATCAAATAAAAAAATAAAAACCTTGTAGGACCACACCCACTGAAGTGGGTGTGGTCCTTGGTTTGTACCGCAGTCATGCGGTTCGTACTTGGTATGGGGCTTGGTCGTCATGTTGGGGGTTTGAAGTCCCACGGGTTTTGTTTGGCGGGTCCATTGCCATTTTCGTGTGTTTGCTTGGTGGGGTCATGGGTTCAGACAACCTAAAATAACATATAATATGTTAGTAAAAGGAAAAAAGAAAAGCCACACAAAAGGAGCAGTGTACGCTGCTCCTTTTGCATGGTTATATGCTCACCTTAAAATTACCACACACCTGCCAAAGCAGGTGTGTGGTTCATCTCTTCATGTGGCACGTTGTTGTTCAGGGGTCCCCTTTGTGGGTGTGTTATCATTGTGGGGGGACTTGCTTCGTGGGTCTTCAGTCTTCATTTGTGACAATACTGTACCTAGAATAAAAAATCATTAGTTAAAAATAATTAAAAGCGACACAAAAAGAGCAGCTTTCGCTGCTCTTTTTGTGTTGTCGGGGGTACATATCAAGTATAGAACCACACACCTGCTACTGCAGGTGTGTGGTTCGTCTCTTCGTGTGGTGCATCGTCATTCATGGATCCCATTTGTGGGTGTGTTATTGTTCTGGGGGGTTGCTTCATGGGTCTTCATTTGTGGCAATACCTATAATAAAATAATATTAGTTAACAAATGTAAAGTGAGGCAAAAAGAGCAGCTTTCGCTGCTCTTTTTGCGTGGCTCCATCTATTGGGGGGAGGAGACTCACCTTACAGTACCACACCCGCCACAGCGGGTGTGGTTCCTGAGCCCACTCATTGGGCAGCCTGTTGTTTGTTTTGGTTTTGACCTGGAATAATAAAGGCTACATTAGTATAAAAATTCATAGCAGCGCAAAAAGAGTAGCTTGTGCTACTCTTTTGCGCTATTGTATCTACTGAGACAAAATGTACCTTATGACCACACACCCACATCAGCGGGTGTGTGGTCATGTGGTTGTGGTCATGCAGCCATGGTTATGCACTGTTGCTGCTGCTGCTGTTGCTGTTGTGTCATGGTCGTGTGGTCGCATTTCTGTTCCTGGATGTGGCTGCATAGTTGCGAATTCAACACTGGCAATTGCCGATACTCAAGAAGCGCCCAAGCACTGGTGCTGCAAGCACAACACACAATAGTACCAAGCATGTATATTTAAAATAAATACTATATAATAAATATTTGTCCAGGAACACCCAAAGAAGGCAATGATAATGAGTCAGAGCCCAATAAGGCATGAGACGGCGAATTGCAGAGTGGATTGGGCCAATTCCGATGCGTAGAAGTGGCCCAATCCACTCTGCAATTCGCCATCTCATGCCTTATTGGGCTCTGACTCATTATCATCACCTTCTTTGGGTGTTCCTGGACAAATATTTATTATATAGTATTTATTTTAAATATACACACTTGGTACTATTGTGTGCTGTGCTTGCAGTGCCAGTGCTTGGGCACTTCTTGAGTATCGGCAATTGCCAGCATTGAATCTGCATCTTGCTTCCATCTCTGCAACCACAACAAGCAACTGCCCGAAAAGGCAAGCACACAACCACGCACCTGCCTCTGTGGGTGTGTGGTCACAAGGTGAGTATTTTTTTTAGTAGATACAATGGCGCAAAAAGAGCAGCGAAAGCTGCTCTTTTTGCACTGCTTTGGAATTTTTTTACTAATGCACCTTTATTTATTTTAGATTGAGGCCTCACAATGAGAGCCCAAACGGGAACCCAATGCATGGGAATGTGACATGGCAGTGCAACGCATGGGAACGTGACATGGCAGCGCAACATATGGCAATGCAACACGGCAGCACAGCATATGGCAACACGACAGCAGCATGATGCATGGGAACGCAACACGGCAGCACAACGTACGGCAACACAACACAGCAGCACAGCGTATGGCAACACGACAGCAGCATGACGCACAGCAACGCAACACAGCAGCATGATGCACAGCAACACAACACAGCAACCCAACAACACGATATACAGCACCGCGCCAAATGAGGATGCGACCACGTCAAATGATGCACCAGGAATCACACACCTGCCACAGCAGGTGTGTGGTTCCATATCAGGTGAGTTCCTCCCCCCACTACCTACAGCCATGCAAAAAGAGCAGTGAAAGCTGCTCTTTTTGTGTGTTCTTTAATTTTTAACTAATTTAAAAGTCATATCATCTAGGTCTTGAGTCTCTTTGCAAACGAATACCAATGCAAAACCCCCCACAACCCCACTTATTGATGCCCGAATGACAGGGCACAGAGAAGACCCATATGACTGGTCGTATGGATGACCTGGAGTACACGGTCCCAGTACCCCACACTCCCACAGTGGGTGTGGGGTACTACAAAGGTATGTCTCTTTTATTTTTTTTATTTCTTATTCTTGTGGCGCAAAAAGAGCAGCATAGGCTGCTCTTTTTGCGCTGCATTGCTGTTCTACTAACATTTCATCATTTATTTCTCTAGATTCTGAACCAGAACCCCCGTGAGCCCCCAAGCAGAACCTGCCAAATGAGACGCAGCAAACAATTACCATGAATGAAGCCCTGCAAATGAAGACCGACCCCTTTAAGGGAGTGCCCAAATGGAACTGACCCCACCCACTGCGGCAGGTGTGGTGGGTATATGCAGGTGCATGGCCTGCATGAACTATGCCCCCCCCTGTGGTGGCAAACCCCAGGGGGGGGGGATAATATGTATATAGCGTAATATGTATATAATAATAGTAGTAATAATAATAAATAGTAAACAAACAATAGTAAATAAATAAATAATCTAGCACAGCCATGGATTGGCCAATAGATGGCCAAAAAAACTGAATTGGAATGGCTTGATTTCAGCTGTAAGGTCTGGGGGACCTCTTAGGTACCATTTTCTGCCCCAAAAGTGGTACCTAAATTAGGTCCCCTATGTGACTGACCAGCCTGACCCGGGCAAACTCCCGAATACAAATCCGCCAAATGACACCACTGACGATAACCACAAACGAGCCTGTGAATGAAAACTGGCCCCCTTGAGGGAGTGCCCAAATGGAGCTGGCCCCCAATCAGGGCGTGTGAACCCCACCCGCTGCAGCGGGTGTGGTGGGTATATGCAGGTGCATGACCCACATCAACCATCCCCCCCTGTGGTGGCAGACCCCGGGGGGGGATAATATGTATATAGTGAAATATGTATATAATAATAGTAGTAATAATAATAATAATAATAAATAGTAAACAAATAATAATAAATAAGTATATAATCTAGCACAGCCATGGATTGGCCAACAGATGGCCCAAAAACTGAATTGGAATGGCCTGATTTCGGCCATATGGTTTGGGGGACCTATTAGGTACCATTTTCTGCCCTGAAAGTAGTACCTAAATTAGGTCCCCTATGTGACTGACCAGCCTGAAGGATTCATATGCCCTTCAACCTCTCTGGCAGGTGCGCCAATCCTATTCACGAAAAAGAAAGGTGGTGGGCTTCACCTTTGCATTGATTACTGGGCACTCAATTGCATCATGAAAAAGAGTCGCTACCCCATCCCCCTCATCAATGACCTCCTTGATTGCCTTCACAGCACCACAATTTATACAAAAATCAATCTTCACAATGGCTACTACAACATCAGAGTTACTGAAAGACACGAGTGGCTCACAGTGTTTCATACACAGTATGGTGCCTATGAGTGGCTCGTAATGCCAATGGGAGCAGCCAACTCCCCAGCATAGTTCCAGTATTTCATGAACGACTCATTTCAGGATATGGTGGACCTGTTCATCATTGTATATCTTGATGACATACTCATCTTCTCCAATTTGCACAAAGAACACCATGAACACATTCGCCATGTACTGCAATGACTCCACAAAAGGAACCTCGGCACCAAGATCTTGAAGTGTACCTTCCACACAGACACTATTGAGTACCTCAGCATCATCATCACCCCCTGTGGCATCCAGATGGACCCTACAAAATTCAATGTGATCCTAAGTTGGCCCACACCCACCTCAGTAAAAGAAGTCCAGTCATTCCTAGGCTTCGTGAACTTCTATTGCTGCTTCATCACAACCTACTCAGACCTCACGCACCCCTTAATCCATCTTACAAAAAAAGATGAAACCTTCATATGGAATGACGAGACCCAACAAGCTTTCGAAAGCATCAAAAACACCTTCATATCAGCCCCCATCCTCTGCCACTTCGACCCCGAATTATGCATCATTGTAGAAACTGATGCATCCAACTACACCATCACCACAATCTTGTCACAAATTGATGAGAACAATGAAGTTCAACCTGTCATGTTCTGCTTGTGATCAATGCAAAGTGTGGAACTAAACTATGACATCCACAACAAAGAACTCCTCAGGATCTTCAACACCTTTTGCACCTGGCAAGCATACCTCAAAGGCACCACTCACACAGTTTCCATCATTATGGACCACAAAAACTTGGAGTACTTCACCTCCATGAAACTCCTCACTTGTTGACAGGCTCGATGGTTGGAATACCTCTCCTCCTTTGACTACATCATCATATATCGACCAGGACGACTCAGAGGGAAACCAGATGCCCTCACAAGGCACCCCAACGTTTATCCACCTGAACAAAACAAAGTATATGCAACCACAAACCCACAAAACCTTCAAGCGATCATTCATGATGCCAAGCCCCTTGACTTGGACACAGCTCTTAGCATGTACTTATGAGCAACACTCAATGATCACCCTCTCAACTCTGAAATGACTCTTGCACTGATTTGTGAAGGCACTCACAATGGCACCCTCACAACACAAGTGCACAAATGCATTGGGACCACCAAAGGTGACTCAACAGCCCCCCCACCCTCTTCTCACTCTCAGAGGATGTGACATTGCTGCTGCACAAAGGACGCATCTATGTCCCTGACTATTGTGATCTCCACCTCAACATTCTTCATGCTTCACACAATCACCTCCTCATAGGCCACCCAGGCATTCACAAGACCATCCAGCTCATCACACAGAAATACTACTGGCCAGGACTAACAAAAACGGTCAAGGCATATGTATGATCTTGTGTCATATGTGCTCATGCAAAATCCTCACACCATGCCACATACAGCCCATCATATGCACTCACACAAAATCCTCGCACCACACCACATACAGCCCCCTCAAATTCCTCTCCATTGCTGAATGACCCTGGAACTCAATCACGATGGACTTCATCACCAGACTCCCACCCTCCTCCTCATTCAACTCCATCCTCATGATCATTGACTGATTCATGAAGATGGGTCTCTTCATCCCCACAGTCATGACACTTCCTGCAGAAGGACTCACTGACCTAGTCATCAATTGGGTTATATCCAAACATGGTACACCTGCCAACATCATCTCAGATTGTGGCTCACTTTTCATTTCCAACTTCTGGAAATCACTTGTGAAGAGACTCGGCATCAAACTCAACCTCTCAACCACATATCACCCTGAGACTGATGGCCAAACCAAGCACCTGAACCAAATCCTCAAGCAGTACTTGTGAATTTATGTCAACTACCTGCAAGATGACTGGGCGCTACTCCTCCCTCTCACAGAATTCACATACAACAACACTGAGCATTCTGTGACAAATGTAACACCCTTCTTTGTGAATAAAGGCTATCACCCCAACCTCAAGATCAACATTGAAGCAGTGCCTTTGACCAAGGCCAACCAAGCCACGCTTGACCTTCACAACATACACAACCACGTTCATGACCAACTCGTGATTACACAACAACAAAATGAACAGCAAGTAGCTGGATCACAACCTCTTTTCCCCACTCTTGACATCAGCGATCAAGTATGGCTCAACACACACAACATCAAAACAAAGCAACCATCAAAGAAACTTGACCACAAGAAACTCAGTCCCTTCCCAGTCACCGAGAAAGTTTCCACACATGCATATCACCTTGGCCTCCCTCACGCCATGAATCAAATCCATAACATCTTTCATGTGCAACTACTTGAACCTGTTCACCCCGACCCTTCCCAAATCACACCCAACCACCTCCCCCACTGATTGAAATCAACAGCGAACTTGAATACAAAATCACAGAAATCATTGACAGCAAAATCAATTGTCACCACTGCAGTAATGGCTTAATCTATCACGTGCAATGGTCCAGCTATGAGCATACCAATGATGAGTTCAGCTGGCTCCCAGCCGCAGAACTTGCAAATGCACAAGAAGCAATAACAGACTTCCATCATTCACACCCCGAAAAACCAGGATGAGAAGTACTCAACTTGGCAGTATAAAACTAGCAACAATCATGACAGTGCACTTTCATGACCATTTCCTGCCCTCTTCACATCTCTCTTCCTCTCTCCACATTTCTCTCTCTCTCTCACTGTTCCTCTCTTCACATGTCTCCCTCGCCTTCAGTGTTTCTCTTCTTTTCTTTCTTTCCCTTTTTCTTCCTTCTTAACCTCTGAACTTCAGTTTACTCTCAGACGTCAGAAGATAAAATGAAAATCTTATTATTTTACTTGTTGTCCTTTAAATCATGCTGCTCCCTCGCGATCTCCCACCCCACCTCAGCATAAGCCATGACATCCCCCCATCACTGTCACACACCATGCACAACACTCGCTTGCAACTTTGCCACAGCTAACCCCCACTCCAACTCCTGCACCCTCACCTCCTCCATCTCCACCACTGTGGATGCCTCAGCAGCCACCCACCGTGTGAGAACCACACATTGCGCCAACTCAGACATGGGTTTTTTAGTGCAATTGGTGTGTGTCTGTGCATGCTCAGTGGGTGACAGGTGGCAAGAAGGGGGAGGAGCCTCTGTGTGTGTCCAGTCCTCAGTTCCGCTGTCAGGCATGTGCCAAGCAGAACAAGAAGTGTTCCCTTGTGCTGGTGAACCATCGGCACTTGAAGCAGGGTGCTGAGGGTGACAAGGAGCCTTCACAGGCTTCCAGGCAACAATGCATTGTGTTGCCTGAGTCGAAGGGTTCACCCTCTCATGCAGATGGGGGTGAGGCTGAGGAGGTGGTGCCTGGGGGGCCGTGACTTGAAAAAAAAAATTTTTTACTCACCATCAATGACCCCTCATCCTCACTCAAAACCAAAGGTGCATCTTTCGATGCACCCCTTGGCACCTCTGCCTTGGCTGCACACCGAGCAACATCCTTGGCATCGCACCACGCCTCAGCATCAAGACAACACACCTCCTCCTGGGCACATTGAATGCCCATGTTGTTCTCAATCCATTCAACACACAGACACCAAGCTGCAAGTGCCAACCCCATCTCAGGCACAAGAGGTGAAACCTCAGGCAGCTGACCTTGCAGATGTACCTGCCACTTTACCACAAATCAGCGCAACTTACAGAAAAAGTTTTTCCTCACTCACCTCCCACTTTGCCAACTCAACCTTTGCAGTCACAACTGCCTCCTCAGTCTGGAGGATCTCCATCACCGCCTTTGTCTTGATCAAAGCAAGGATAGCTTCGTCAGCCATATCGATGATGATGGTACAGAATCAGAAGCAAGCATGACAAACCTGTCCTTTATAGTAACCATCATGGCAACTGCCAAAACTGCCAAAACACCCACCTTGTAAACTCGAGTTATGCACTTCGAGGGCTTTGTGCTCAAAGGGGGTACTGTTACAAGTCATACTCATAACCTCACTTACATATGCAGAATAACAAAGCCAATCGCACCATCACATGACCTTCCCCTTGCCGCCATTGTGCCTTCCTCTTTCAGCACTTCCTATTATATACATCCCTCCTTTATTCAACATCCCTTTATTCATAAACCCTTTTGATCTCTAGAAGTATAAGTATGGATGCTGCAGTTCAGGTTTAAACCTGTGGAACCTGAGTTTAAACCTGAACCTGACCCAGGTCAGGTTCCATTGGGGTCAGGTTTCATTTTATTTTCTTCAGGTCAGGTTCAGGTTTTGCCCTTGCCCTGAATCCAAAAACCAGTCTGAAACCAGGTTTAAACCTGAACCTGAAAGGTAGTGTGTAGGTTCCATTCCATGTAAATTGACCATGATTCTGGCACCAAATCTGGCAATTTACACATGTGACTATAGTTCTGGAGTCAGAAGTCACATGACTTGGCCATCAAATGAGGTAATTGGTGCAGGTCACAAGTCACATGACAGAATGTAGTGACTAAATACCATCTCCAGAAGATGTGTGAGCAGTAAATTGAAGTGAAAGGGGGCTAGGAAGGAGATGTGGATCTAAAGCAGGATGTAAAGGGAGTGGCAGAGGCAGAGACTTGAGCAGAGGGTGTAGATATTCTGTAGTACCCCTGAAAATGTTGGCTTCCCTCATACCTCAGGTTTGAGGTTTAAACCTGAACCTGACCTGAATGAGACCAAACCTCAGGTCAGGTTCAGGTTTTGCCCTCATGGGTGATTTTGGAACCTGGTCAGGTTTAGGTTTTGCCCAAATTGGGCAAAACCTGACCAAAACCTGACTGTGGCAACCATAAGTATAAGTAGTTACTTGATGTACACTTGCTCTTTAGAAGATCGAGAATATATTGTCAACCAATTGATTTATCCTTTTGCGATCTCAGTTATTGCTTGCAACTCTCATCTTTAACCTTCACATATTAACTCTCAAGAAGCTGGTCTTCCTTGTATGTACTCATCTCTCGTGACCTTATGTAATCCCTGCTTCACAACTCTCTCGTCAATTGCCTTAAGGGCATTTCCTTGTATTCAACTCAATTATGTAATCGTACCTCTCATCTCAAGTACAACCCTTAACAATCCTCATTACATTCACATGCAGGATGAGTGATCTACTCAACAATCAGATTGTCATCAGCAAGAGCATATCCAGGTATAGAAAACCCATACTTGTTTCCATGTATATCCACACTGCTTCAGCCCATGAACAATGGTGTCACAGCTGATGAATACAGTACACCAAGAACTCACCCCAAATTATCTTTCACATATATGTCAGGTTGAAGTTCTATAAGAGATTCAAGATGCTTACATAGGGTAAATGAGCACATCTATACCACGAGACCCAGAACATACATCCAGTTGCATTGAATTCAATATCCTAGGACATCCAGGGGCTAGTGCTGGTCTCAACACTTGGCCATAGACATTCCAATTCTGGCACACATGATAGATTGTCCTGAGCCCAAGGTGTGTGACATCTCTAATTTGGGATGGCCTCATTCCATTATCAAGCATTGTAGCAAGAAGGACTTTCTGCTCATTTGGGATATGGCATCAGTTTCCCTTGATGGGAGGCAGCAATCAAGCTGGCCGGCAACTTCCATAGGACCCCGGAACCCATATCACGAGAACCCATTCAATCCCTGGGGCAAATCTTAGGAGCTCGCGCATCTCACGAAAATAAAAATTGCCTATCGATTCGAGTTCAGCTCTAATACAGTAATAAGATATATGGGGGGATGCTAGATGATAACATGAAGATCCAAGGGGGGGAGGTGTTCGACTCTTAAGTCGACACCCAAAGCCACAAAGCCATACATCGGTCTCTGGAAATGTGCTAGAAATGTCCAAAAAATCCCCGATGGAGGCATTTGGGTTTCTGAAGCGAGTCTTCCCGGACGGAGTGTGGTACAGTACGTGTTAGGGGCGGATACCCATACCGCCAAACGGCCGCATTGCAGGGATGAATGCAGCACCAGTGCCCTGATAACGAAGAATCATCCCTTACCTATGCCAATCCTCTTGGTTTTCCCATTTTGACGCCCAAGCTGCTTGGCTACCCTCTCGACGTTCAGTGCATATTGAGAGAGCTGAAGAAATATTGAATTTGCACACCGCGAGTGTGACCATACTTTCGAAAGTAGCGCCCAAAGAGAAAAGGCACTCACAGGTCTATTCGCATCTGATATCATCGAGATCACAGAAACAAAAATGGAGTTGTCATACCCAACTAGAACAGCCCGAGACACCCTCCACACCCATCCTAACACTGTACCTCATTCACTGAAGGCCTGAAATCAACTTCACCCTCGTACTATCTTCATGTGGAGGCAGGATTCCCATCCTGTTGGAGGGTTCCAGGTGGCAAATACTTCGGGCCTCAGACTTGCGGCAACCGTGGCGTCGTGCCCATATTGCCGAAGAATTTCCAGCGGAATTTCGGAGGCGTTCTAATTGTCACCGTTCCTGACAGATTCTGTCGGAGCCACCGGAAGCATATTTCGTGAATGCAAATTGTATACCCCAGAGGAAGAGACGGTCCTGGGGACACGAATGCTCTCCGATTTCGGCTTGCTTGGGCGGTCCAGGGAACGTCTCTCGCCTCCTGGCAATGTGTCCGGAAGTCTGAGGCCATCGAGGCTGTTTCCCGAGCATCCGGATCTTCCAACTTCTTATACCGTACGGGGTAATTGTGAGAATACCTGAGATCCGTAAACCCCAGAGAAATTTCGAGGGTGGGCACCTGTTCTTATATCCCTATCTACTGGTTGTGACTTTCCTTCCCACGTCCCCAATGTCTCTTAGCAATTCAGCCGTACGCCCTAAGGAGGCTGACACCTACGCTCCTCCCAACCCAATCCTTCGCTTCCCAGCAATAAATACTCGTCCAACCTACTCCCCCATCCTTACCCCACCTGCCGTACCGTATGCCTTGCTCCCGACATTGCCTTATGGACCCCGCGAGCAGTCTTCTTTGCCACGCAGTCTGAGTGCCACCCACATCTTATCAACACACATCGTCACCGCCGCATGGCCGCGTGCACCATCAGATCGTTTCATCGAGTCGGAACACGAGCCTCCACAAAACGAAAGCAAGCAAGGATCGCAAAGCACGTATTGTGCGAGAGTACGAGTATTTGGATGCTGGAAGGAAGGCCTTTGAAAGTAGAAACCAGCGTGTGCCGAAGCGCGAAGAAGTTCTTTATAGTGCGTTCAACAGGTACAGACGCAAGGGTCCGTGGCTCCCGGATGGCCTGACTCTCGTTGTTACTCATGCCGTCGGATTTCCCAAGGAGGTACGCACTCTACCTCATTTTCATGCTTCATCATTAGCGGACCGGAAGCTTGACAGTTCCTCTTCGCGTTTGCGTAGATATGGGAGCCTGCATATGCTAAAATCGTGGAACAAACGGAGCTTCTGGAACTGTCCGGGTGAACGAAATCTGGGCGTACGAGAATCCTAATCATGGCGACAGTGCCATCATCAACGCTGGAAAATTCGGTGTCCTTTGTGCGTCAATCCGCCGGTTCATTATAGATGCTGTCGCCGGTCTGATAACTACGAATAGCTGCCTGGGAAGACAAATCGCGAGATGTCCTCCATTTCTTATTACATTACCTTCCCGTTGATCCTGTGTCGTCGGCCGATCTCCCTCTGCATCTTCCGCGACTTCCTGATGCAGTTGCGGAGGCACGAAGACAACGTGGTTTTGTCGGGGAGCGCACTCTCGTTGGATTGGCTCACAGCGCCGGTGCTTCAGCCCTGTGCGTGATATAAACTATGTACGACCATGGGGATACTGAAGGGATGTCTTTAGGATCAGGGCGGCGATCTGGGAGCCCAAGCTGTTTCACTCCCTTATCGCGCTCGAGCCAATCGTAGTGATGAATGGAAAGAGTACGTTGCCCGTGTACGACTCGTGGATCACTGGTGCTCTTGGCAGGCGGGCTAAGTGGTCTTCTCGGTATGTTGGGATATCCTCTCTTCACCTGTCGTACGCTAAGCCGGATTCAACAGGACCGAGGCGTATAATTCATACAAGGCCTCTCCATCATTTTCGTACTGGGACCCTACCGTTCTTGAGACGTTCATAAAATATGGCATTATGGAGGATGACGAACGTGCCCGACGCTGTGAAGCTCAAGGGACCCGTCTTCCTTGTGCGTATTCCTTCATTCGTAGATCCCTCGGGGTTGTCCCCAGAAGACTGGCTCCTTATCTCTCGCCTTCTCTTGAATATCTCCTAGGAAGCTAGTCTCTTTCAGAACGGGTGTTTTCAGAGGAAACATACGAACAATTGGCAATCCTCAATAAAGACATCGAAGTCAGATTCATCTACAGCGGCAAGATGACTGCTGCGTGAGTGTCTGCATTCCATTTTTGGTTTCTTCCTCTTCTGACTGATGCCATTGATCTTGCTTGGCGTGCACTCAGGACGGCTGGTGAGGTATCCACTGCTCATGTCGCATGGAGAAGGCCGGAAAACACTTCGAATATTAAGATTTCCGCTACCCATCTGGTTTGTCCCATAAGCTTATATCGCGTAGAGATCCATCTTGACGTCTTCGTCTCACTAGATGGTGCAAGAATCCCCAAGCAAAGTTTGTGCGTAGCCGGCTTATCTGATTTGATTCGTCGCCTCCGTGCAGTCCCCACTAACGCGCTGCACCCGTCATTTTAGCCAAAGCCATTGTGCAGTTCCTCCAACGGAAGTATGCCTCATCCAGGGAGGCAAAGTTGTGAGGGAATTGGATTCATGCTATCTCCTATGGCTTTCACAGGAAGTAAGGTGCAATATTTCATTTGGGAACATTTTCCGGCAGGGCTATCCCAGGTTGCCTACTATTTTTCGGTTTCCCATCCATCTCTGGACTCTACCCCCGTTTCAATTCCTCTCTAGACTTCACGTTCCAACGCATTTTTATCATAGAATCGTATAAACACTTTCCCATCATGTTATCCTTGTACAGTACTGGGTCAATGTATGATAACATGGCATCACTACCACAGGATGCATACTATACAGTCTATACCGCCCAAGGGCGGCGCCGTTGAGGATGCCACGCGTCCGAAATAAATTCGCATGAGACAGGTGATTGTATACTGGAGCAACGGTACGCGGTCAATCGGCCAACCCTGTCGTACTCCCTTGCTCTCTTGTTGTATTGTCTTTGAAGGCCAGGGCCTCAAAGAGGCGATGCTGTAATTTATACATGCATATAATGCCACTTTTGAAAGTACGTATTGCTGACTAGGTCATAGCGTACATGGATATGCTGGGTGACATGAACTGCCTCTAGAAGGAAACAATAATGGCTACTTCCCTTCTCTCATCTCTGCAAGCGCATATTCATCCAATGCGGCCCTGAATGCCCACTCATCAATCGGCACGTAAGCTTCCCTCTGTATTCCAAAAAGTGATGATAAGGTCTGTGGTGGTGTTGTGTGGCTATCATTTTTGCCATTACAAAAAAATAGCAATGAATCAAAAAGCCACTGATGGAGAGAGAGCGTAAAAATGAAATGAACTGACTGGATCTCCGTCAACCGGAGTTGCCACGGCGGGAATCCATCAAGCGATCGGTCTATCCTCGTCGCGGCACTGTTCAAGTTGTGAACAATCAGGAAATCGGGGGTTGGGAAGTCAGCTGGACAGTGGATATATATATATGGCAAAAGGAAAGCGAAAAATCATCAATTCACAGTATCCAGTGCAGAAAGTTTTTTTTTAAATTTAAATTCGAGAGTGGGAGGTGGGGAAGGAAGCGCACCTGAAAAGGATTTCATCCAGTTGGGAAACTGTTACATTGGGAGGTCGTATTGATGATATCGAAAGTCGCTGTTTTGCGCCGCGGACGGCCGCGGGATGCTGCGAGTGGGATTGTGCAATTAAACGCGCTGCGTGCGCGATGGCGGGAAAGCCGTTGGAAGATGAGATTATGTGTAGTCGCACGGAGCACGGTGGAGATGATAGTGCTGAAGCAAAGGGAGGTGGGACACATGGGTCAGAGTGTGTCCCTGGGTGTGTTGTCCACGAACGAGTCTTGTGGAGAGCAGCAGATTGTGGTGTGGAATCGTCCAAGTGTCCCGAGAATAGGCGTGCCCAGTCGACATTCGAGTTCACACGTGTGGTTCTTGAGAATCCCTACCATGGTGAGTGAGAAAAATGGTGAGTCTCGATATCACGACACAGCCTACCCTGTCTGTCGTACACCGTAAGAGTCTCAATGCCAATTTCGCTTGACCAGCCCGCAACCCGTCTAGTAGATTCTAACAGAGCGTGCAGTCCCTCTTCCTCTAGCTCCATCCTCCCAGTGTCGCGAGGCAGACATCGGAGCACGAGGGCCAAGTGCCGTGGGTGTTGTCTTCGAGGGTAATGCAGTGGCTTGGGCTCACTGGTGCAAATGGTCTTGTACGCGTATAATACGAATTGGCAGAGAGAGAAAATGGCATGAGAGACTATGAGAGCGACATTGTGCCACAGAGCCATACACGCGTCCCAAAAACAAAAAAGGCTTCCGTAATTTGAAGCGTGTCAAGCGGCTTGTACGGCCCGCGCTCTGCCTGCTGTCGCCTGCCTGGCAAACGGTGCTCGATAAAGACCGATGAATTCTTCCAGTTACCGTCTATCTGTCTATCTATGCTAACCGGACGCGCCGTTGCCCATTCACCCCACCAATCCCACGAAGCCTGTGCCCAAGCCTAGATGAACATCATGAGCCATGCACCACTCGCTCTATTTGTCTTAGAGACCAATTCCCCTGATTGTTCCTGCGATTCATGCATAGCACCCCAAACGCACACGTTTTTGGACGCTTCGGCTACTGAAGGGCCGCCTCAACTCTAAATGTTTCCATTGAATCCGGCACACAGTTATCTGCCTCCAAAAACCTATGCCTTAACATCCCGAGTTGAGGATCCCTATTGCCCCAAAAACTCACACCCCGAGTGTCGCGAGAAAAAGGAAATAATCCTCTATTGCGCAACTACGGCTAAAAAGACAACGGGAATGATGGAGGATTCGGTACGAGTCCATATGTGCCCAGGAGTCTCCCAAATTACTTCTGGTTTACAACTTCGATCGTACCGGCGAAGACGATGACGGAACTGGATCGTTCAGCAGAGGCATTAGCGCCTTGGTGTTGAGAAACTGAGGTCCCAGTTCTGCTATTGTGCGGGCCCCAATGAGACGCATCGTGGTCTCGATCTCATCCCGAAGAACTGACCATGCACAAAAAAAATCAACAAATTATAATCGAAGAATGGAGCGCCCGCCGGCGGGATGGGGAGAATACGCACTTTGTACGGCGGCTCTTACTCCTTCAGTCCCGTACTGTAGCGCATACATGAACGGTCGTCCGAGGGCCACCCCTCTCGCACCTAGGCACAATGCCTTGACGACATCTGTGCCTCTTCTCACTCCTCCATCGACATAAATTTCCACGTGTGGAAGGGCGAAAACCCAGGGATGATCTCGTCGAAGCTCGAGCAATACATACAAGGCGGGAGGCGTCGTGTCAAGGGACCGCCCACCGTGATTCGAAAGCCAGATGATGTTCACTCCCAGGCTAATCGCCTTTAGTACATCTTGAACAGATTGGACACCCTTGACTCCGATGAGCATGTCGGGTTCCGGAGATTCATGTGGAGATGAGGAGGTGGGCAGTTGTGCTCGAATCCACGCTATGTCACTCCAATTCAGGTTTGCATCGATGTAGCCGGCCATTGCACGTCCAACTCCTGCGCCCTTGGAATCTGGCGCGGAGCCGCGGCCTCCGGCTACTCCTAAGTCCTTCGATCGGATTTAGAGTTTCATTGTCGTCGAGAGTGCGTAGGCGCTTACTAGGACGACTTCATTCTTAACTCTTTCATCTGCTTCACGCTTTCCTGGCCATGGAGCGTCGACAGTGAGAATGATGGCTTTGAAAATGCGAGCCCCGTTCTTTGGTGAACGCAGAGAAGCGACCTTTTTGATGAGAGCGGATGATTTAGGGCGATCACGATTCATGTATAATTGGAAGAAGAAAGGTTGATTATCATGCGTTCGGCCACTGATTATATCGTCGAGACCTGCTGAGGCGTTTGTCGATACCTAGTGGAGAGCCTGACGTTGAAGAGAGAGAGTTCATATATAAATTGGACGCACGGTGAAGGGAATTCCTTCGTGACCTGCACCTTCCGCGAAGCCCACCTCGCCCTGTGGATGCGAGAGTTTGGCCATGCCTGTTGGAGCAATCAAGAGCGGCAAGGCAGCGGGTGTTCCCCCGAGTATGGTGCTTGTGTCGACTTTGGTAACGTCCACCATGACGCGGGGAATGAGAAGAATGCTATTCCATGTCGCTCGGTTCAAGGCCAGAGCTGGTCATCCAAAACTTTTCCAGTCAGAACAAGGGAAAAGCATTGGAAAGGTTATTGCGCCCACTTGACATATCCGTAGCCCCAGAGGAAAAATATGCCCATGCTTTAGGAGACGAGCGTTTCTCGTGCCACGTCCTTGAATGACCATGCAGTTTGATGAAGAAGGATATGAAAAGAAGATCGCACACCTCAAAATCCAACAGCGATATCATCTGAGTGAAAGGTGGTAGCTTCACATTCGTTACCTGCAAAGGTGGAGTATGCGTCTTGAGCGATACGGTACTGGGCTCAACGGCCCCAGCTTCTTCTCTGATGGTAAATTATCCGCTAGAGCACTGGGAGGGTGGAGCGATTCGTATACTTCTGTGACATCCTGGCCAGCGTACTTCAGGATAATAGCAGCTCCACCAGGATGCTCCCCGAGAAATTCGGTGACATCGTACGCGAAGCCAGCGATAATGATCCAACAAGACTCCCGAGAATTGTGGCGTGCGACTTCCAGAGCAGAGAGCATTGGAACCTCTGTTCACGGATCATAAATTTGCTTTTATATACACGAGTGAGGCCACGCCCGGCCCGCGGCCGCCATCTCCGAGCCACCTGAATTGCCTATTGTAGAAGGGTTACAGCCGTCCTCAGCCTCACGCCAGAGTACACGGTGTGTTCCCTCAAAAATTCATTTCGCAGAAAGGACAAATAGACTGGGGGAGAGCCAGCTAACCATCGGAAGAAAAATTCAACCTTGTCCTCACTTTCGACCATGAGGCTGGGGATGATCGAATATCAAGGAGAACCGAGTAATACTGTAGCCCACAACCGCTCCAACGTCGAATTAGTCGAAGTATTACACAATACTCACCCATAGAACAGTCACCAACATTAATGGGTGGCGAACACACCTGTATAAGTCATCACTGTTCCCTTAGACTGATCACGAGTCTACTGTTCCCTGTATCCAGACTTATTGGTGATTCCCTGCTACAGTAATAGCCCTAGATCCCTCAGACCATACAGTAATACTGCATAACTTATTTCAGACAACAAGAATTGGGATCAAGACAAGTCATCAGTGAAATACGCCAGATCCTGGATGATAATGGCCATTCTACTTGGAGAAGGGGGAAAATGGCAAGCTAACAATCGACCGAGTAGGAGTTAACGACCGATGGGTACAGGGTGCCAGCCCTGGCGAACGTTCTTCAGGGGTCAGACACAGCCGAATAGACGTTCCTGCTGCAGTGCCGGCATCGGCAACTTGCGCCACATACCAACCAATAGTCACTCCACAATGACTCAGGGTGCTGAGTTTATAAAGTAATTATCTCCAATTCAGGTGCCTGGGATCCCTTGTAGAACTTGGGAATCTCTGTCCCTTCTCTGCTCTCGTTAGATTCTTGCTCGCTGGACGTTTTCTACTCCTATGGTCTCCGAGAATGACCCCGAACGCACCCCACTGATCCAAAATGAGCCTCCTACGCCCTTTCCATGGCGCCCTGCATCAGTTCTTTTCATGCTCACTCTAGTCCAACCCCTGGCGTTTGAGCTCATTTTCCCCTTCATCAGTGAGGTTTTGTTAGTATAATTTATCGAATCTCACAGAGCTTCCTAAGCCTCCTCTTAGACCAGATGCTTGTTGAGCTAGGGGTCGTGAACGATCCTGAAAGAGTCGGCTTCTACTCCGGTTTTATTGTCCGTGCTTCCTATGAGCTTTGGCGTAGCCTGCCTCTCACTCCGTGTCACTCGCCAACGAATCTTACATAGGAATCCATTTTTGGCGTTATGAGTTTTCTTGCGAGTATGTACCAGAGCCGTTCTCTATTGTATCCTGCCGCTTAAATAGCCGACTGTTGGCTTGCAGTCTTGCCCAGTAGCTATGCATCTGATCGCATTGGCCGCAAGCCTGTCATCCTTGGTGGTACGACAGGCTTAGCGGTCTCCATCGTTTCGTTCGGAATGAGTCGGACCTTCTCAAGTTTGGTACTCAGTCGCTGTATTGGTGGAGCCCTTGGTGGCACCTTCACGTAAGTGATATATAGATTGCTAGATTGTGCGATTTACGTAATAACGCGACTAACACCTTATCACTCTATCTGATAGTGCCATCAGGACAATGGCGGGGGAGATTACTGATCGGTGCGTTTGCTGACTTCCACATTCCACGCTCTTTCTTCGGTTATAACTCAAAGCGTCCCTCCTCCCTACAGATCAAATCAAGATATTGCCTATAGTGGAATGACCATCACCTATCGCCTGGGCCAGATCATCGGTCTTCCGCTGGGCGGTTTCCTCGCTCACCCCGAACGGCAATTTCCAAACACATTCTTTGACGGGCCATTCTGGCGGAAATATCCTTTCGTTTTACCGTGTTTTGTTGGCGCAGCGTTTGCACTATTTGCTGTGGCCTTGGGCAGTATTTTTTTAGCAGAGGTACGTTGTGGCACCCCTTCATCAAGCCCTCCAGTTTAATCATTTGCCATCGATAGACTCTCCCGTCTGAAGTGCAAAGCAGAAAGAAGCTCGCGAGGTCTCGCACAACTTCCGTGTCAACTATGGTGGATGGAGAGCTTTCTCTACCTCTCCGCAGTGACCAAGACCAATACGGCAGTATAAACGGGAACCACAATCAGCCGTCAAATTCGAACTCAAAGCTCGATCACCGGTCTTCACCAGAGGAAATCCCATCTCTATTCTCAGTGCTGACAAAAGACATCGTGGCTCTGATGATTTCGAATTTTGCCATGTGCTTAGCGAGCGAAGTCTTGTTTACCTTGTATCCTTTATTTGCTTTCACACCTATTAAATCTGGTAGGTCTATCTTTCCTTCGGTCCACGGTCTTTAGTAACTGTAATGTGATCAAGGTGGATTAGGCTTCAATGAAGCCCAGATTGGCGCGTATCTATCCGTTCGCAGCGTGATGCATGTAGCTACCATGTTTCTTTTCACACCTATGCATCGCTGGATCGGCCGTTCCTCTGCCCTTCGACTTTATCAGCTTTGCATGGCGACGTGGCCATTGGTGACACTTTTCTATCCATTGATGGGCTTCCTTGCTAAACGGGAGGAAGGCCCGTCCGGATCGCTATTCAATGGGGTTATGTTCGCTTTCTTCGTCATTTGGAGGTACGTCCAACTCTGAAATAAATGCACCACTCTTCCGATCCTTTCTTATTCCTCAGTTTCGGTGGATTCTGCTGGACGTGAGCAACGCATATTGTCTCGATCCGATCTCAGTAAAGCCTAACCCTGAGATGTATGCATTTCCCGTTAGATGTACGAGCATGATGACCAATGATGCATGTCCATCGGCTGCAGCACTTGCAGCTGTCAATGGTCAGCGCCTCCAATCTCACGTATGGCACTTCTCATCCTGACCTACATTTCTTGCGGGATGCAGGTGTCGTGCAAATGTCGACCATTCTTTCCCAAGCTATCGCTCCTGCTTTTTGCACTTCTCTCTTCGCATACTCTATCAAAAGTGACCTTGCAGGGGGTCACCTCGTTTGGGTGGTCTGCTTTGTCATCAGTGTGTCTCGCCTTTCTATTCTTATTGTTATCACTTGTTTCTCAGGCGAGGTCGTCTCATAGCATGTGCTGGAAGCATACATTCGTTGTTCCTGAATGAAGCGACCAGCGATTGGCGGATGGAATTAGGGGATCACAGTGAGACGTCTAGTCTTTCAGGATCCGCATCGACGGTGATTGCGGACTCGACAACCGGCGTTTCCAACTAAAAAAACCTTTACGAACAATTCGTTGGGTTAACAAGTGTCCGCACCCATTTCTGGAAGGGGGTTCGCCGACCATCACGACATAAACTTGAAATTGAAGGCATCATCCTCCTTTTTCTGTATCATGATCATTGTATATCCTGAAGAAATGTACATCTTCCTTTTAATTTTCGTGCGCTGGTCTTAAATCGCCAATAGCCAAACGGAGATCAGCCATTGGTCGGTTGGCATATAAGTGTGTTGGCATCCCTATCATGCGCTGGACTGGACGTACTCTTAGGTGTGTCTGTGGTGCTTACTTATTAATAAACACCCCCTTTCCAACTATTGCCCAGGGTTAAATTTGTTGCTTCCCAGGGCCAGAACTGGAGAGATGATTGCAGCCCTTTGCACTGAAGTCTGCGAGGGCTTTTTTTTCTGCTGTTCTAGATTCAGGAATCGAACATCCGATTCAGCACTGTACTAATTTAGTTCACCTATAAAGATTAAGAGAGTGTAGTGGTTATAGTTCGGTAGGGCTGAGTGTACCTAGTGCGAGTTACGGTATTCGCGCGAGAAGAACTCCCCCTGATTACTAAGCGGGTGAGGACGAATTCGGTAGACTGGCGAGACTCGAGTCGCCCAGGTGAATTAAGCAGCAATGGCGGGAAGAACACACAGAGAAGTCCTTAGCATTTAGAGGGCCTAAGCCCGACCTTTTATAGTATTTACATGAGGGTAAAGAGCACATGAAAATGGACTGAGGAAAAGAAAAGAATGTCCGACTGCCGGTGGTGCCAGCAAAACAAAGAGGTAAAAGATCGCCGGTGAAACTCGGCTACAGGTTTTAGCTAGATTGGCGGATTGACGATTGGCGAGGTCGTCGGCATAGCCTCACAGGGGTCGCGCTTGTCTCCGACATCGTACCCGGTCGCTTCCGTATCCGCTCGCTCCAACAGTACCAGCAAAGGACCAGATGGAACAGTGGATGCATATGAATATATTGGGAAGGATTTGCTGGTACACTCACCCCTAGTAAACTGTCAGACTCCTGTAAGTTGACTAAGTTAGGGCTGAATCGGATGTTCCTGTATCTAGGGCAGTAGAAGAAAAAAAAAGCCCTTTCACACTTCGCGTGTAATCGTGTCAAGTTTGGGATACATATACACTGTGGGATTTTCTTCTGACTATCGATGCCAAGTTGAGAAAGGAAGGATTGGCTACCGTACAGGAGAATCCAATAGGGACCCGAAGAGAATGCCTCCAATATATGAGAAGCAGCACGAACAGCAGTTGGGCTGAGCCATATTCGAGACCAAGTTGGACACAAGAACATATTTAGAGGGTGGTGTCGCTGCAATGAGCCTCGATTGGGGTCTGCCCGGCTTTCAATTTGCAGCAAGCCAGGATCAGTCAGAGCTGATATACACTTCAGCAATTATAGGTAGCGCATAAATCGCATCTCTCAGCGTGTCTAAGCATCACATCGCATAGTCTAGGGCAGAGAAAGAAATCGGGTCGATGGCATCATCTCCAAATATAAGTTAGCAACAACACAGTACAAATACCAACAGTGATGTCGACAGTGAGGCCGTCTCTTCGACGTCTGGATTGTAATATTTGCGCAAGAGAGTTGACGCCCGGAAGGGCATCCGCACAGAAGTTGTGCCATGGAATGAATGGAACGGAGACAGGAGACTGAAACCTCCTTATCACCGCACCCATCCGTGTGTTGATTCCAACAATCGAACTTCGTTGCCGACCGAACTTGGGCTGGCGTTTCGTGTGCTTGTCTGAAGAGAGGTAGAATATGAGAGGGAACATAAAGGCAAGAAAGAAGGGAACTTACAGGAGAATGTCGTCCGTCATCCGATACGAGCTATCGATTCGACTTCGTTATGCACGTAAAGAATCTGCATCCGACGATCGTGCAGTTCGGTAAGCACTAATGGAACACAAGAGAATGGTTACAAGATCGCAGGGGACTAAGTGGAAGGGATGCGGCGAACTCGATATCATTTCGGACATTGCTGAGCAAATTTGTTTTATCCAGCGCAGCCTGTATGTTGGTCTAAGAGCAATTTATCATCAAAACGAGAGGGGCCAAGTCAACGACTTCGTTCACCTTGGCCCGATGGAAATCTCTGGTGTAATCTTGTAGAGCGTCACGATGTCGTTGTACGGCGTGAAGGGTGCTTTGCGACAGTGGTGATAATGGATCATTCAACATGGGCTGCCTTTTCTTCATGAGTCTCTCTGAGCTATAGAAAGGCATTAAGAGAGAGTAACCCGGGTCAGTAGTGAGGCATATTTAGTCCAATGACCCCTCTGCTTCGTGTCGGATGTCCTCTCTCCTGGCTACGGATCCACCTGCTTCAAGGTCGCGGCCAAGTGATATTGAGGAGGCGAGACGCGAGTATGCGGTGAGTTTCCCATCGAAGAGCGATTCGGGCGTTCATGATTGCCGTCGTAGATTGTCATGACTAGCCATTTTGAGAGCGAGGGCCGGGCCCCGGCCGTGTCACGGTGTTCCCCCGAGTACAGTGGTTGTGTCAAGACCACAGCTGGTCACCCAAAATCTTCCAGTCAGGATAAGGGAATGGAATTACAAAAGTCATTGCACCCACTTGAAATATCCGTAGCCCCAGAAGAAAAATGTACCCATGCTTTAGGAGAGAGAGCTTCTCGTGCCAGGTCCTTGAAGTACCATGAGATTTGATGAAGAAGGTATGAAAAAAAAAAATCACACCTCAATCCAACAGCGATATCGTCTGAGTGAGCGGTGGTTGCTTCACATTCGTTACCTGCAAAGGTGGAATATCCGTCTTGAGTGACACGGTAGTGGTTCAACTGGCCCCAGCTTCTTCTCTGATGTTAAATTATCCGCTAGAGCACTGGGAGGGTGGAGTGATTCGTATACTTCTGTGGCATCCTGGGAAAATACTTCAGGATAGTAGCAGCTCGGTCGGGAGGGTATCTGGTATTCTGGCATCGAGTGGTAGATAAGTCTGGGAGCCTTCCAGGTCATCAGCAACACCCAGGATAATGGGAGTGATTTCCTTTGGTGGGATTTGCCTGTGGAGGGGTGCTTTGGCATGGTTATCGGCAGACAGCGCTGGCGCGAGTATGTTGAGGAACAAATAGGGCAGTGGACAAGCAATACATTACTGGTTGGAGACCCAGAAAGGACATGCCAGCAAATAGAATCCACTCGGGGAAGGCTAGCCAAGCATCGAAGGAGAACCCAACCTCGTCCTCACTTTCAACCATCCAGTGGCTGAGGGTGATCGACGAAAATCGAATATCAGAAAACAGTAATGAATAGCTCACAACTGCTTCAACTTCGAAGTATTACCACAGTACTCGTCCCGGAGAACAGTTACCAATGCATGGAAAATATGTCTGGATGATAAGCCATCACTGTTCCCTGTGTCCAATAGTCCTAGATCCCACAGACTATACAGTAGTACTGTATAATTCAGATAACAAGAATTGGGAGATCAATGCAAGTCATCAGTGGAATACAACAGACATCATACCTCTGGGATGATAATATTGAATAATTGGTGCAGAGCCACTTAGATTCACACAACCACAGAAAAGATAGAGCACTTGATCAGAGCTCCAGGAAATGCTTGAGGGACCTGGGTACACCCGAGAAATTATGCTACAAGGTTGAGCTGACTAAGCAGTGAGCGCTAGAGCCCATTTCCAACCATTCTACTTGGAGGAGGGGGAATGGCAAGCTAACATCGGAAAGTTGGAACCAACGACCAATAGCGTACAGAGTGCCAGCCGTGAACGTTCTTCAGTCAGACACAGCAAAACGTGGCCCGGCTGTCACCGGCAACTTGCGCGCTAAATACCAACCAATGCAATGGCTCTAGACTCGTGACAGTACTCTCAGCTTGCTGAGGGACTGGTACAATGGGGACTGCGACAGGTTGTGGTCGAAACTTATCCGGGCGTCCAATCATATCATTGTTCCACGGAAATTAATCTTAGCTTCAGTTGCTTTTTGAACGGCTGTGTGAGTAAGAGGATCATACTTGGGGTGTGGACATAGTGTCCATGCCTCTTATATGCACGGGAATGTTCCGGGTGTAGCTGGAATTCTAGGTACCGGTGCTCTCGACGATGGAGCCATCATCTTAATTTTGTGTAGGCGAAGGTAGATTTATTGATTTAACTTAATCAATTCACATTCAAAAGCAACTAAAGCTAAGATTAATCTTCGTGGGAAAAAGGATATGATTGGACGCCCGATAAGTTTCGACCACAACCTGTCGGCAGTCCCATTGTACAGTCCCTCAGCAAGCTGAGGGTACTGGTCACGAGTCTACAATGGCTCAAAGTGCTGAGTTTATAGAATAATTACCTCTAGTTCAAGTACCTGAGATCCCTTGAAGAACCTGGGAATCTCCGTGTGCTCTCCTTAGATTCTTGCTCGCTGGACGTTTTCTGCTCCTATGGTCTCCGAGAATGACTATCAGTGACCCTGAACGCACCCCGCTAATCCAAAATGAGCCCCCTACCCCCTTTCCATGGCGCCCTGCATCAGTTCTTTTCATGCTCACTCTAGTCCAACCCCTGGCGTTTGAGCTCATTTTCCCCTTCATCAGTGAGGTTTTGTTCGTGTAATTTGTCGAGTCTCACAGAGCTTCCTAAGTCTCCCCTTAGACCAGATGCTTGTTGAGCTAGGGGTCGTGGACGATCCCGAAAGAGTTGGCTTCTACTCCGGTTTTATTGTCCGTGTTTTCTATGAGCTGCGGGTGTGGCCTGCCTCTCACTTGGTTGGTATCAACGAATCTTACGTAGGAATCCATTTTCGGCTGCATGAGTTTTCTTGCGAGTATGTACAGTCTTTGACCGGCCACTGAACTCTACCGGTCACTGAATCAAATCATCATATCTCTATGAGTATCAAATAGAATTGTTCTGTTCCTTTTACATCATGTAGAGGTATTCTCTAGTACTTGATGTTCAAAATTTGAAGGAGATCCAATGTGTGGTTTTCGAGAACGGCAGCGCTTAAGGCTTCAAAATGATGATTTCAGCATCCACCAACTTTAAATCACCTCCCCCCCATGTCTGCCCTTGCCCAATTGGTCCCAAATCAGTTGTCTACACCGTAGACCACATGTCCTACTATAAATCTCCTTATGGGTGCAAGTATTGTTTTGATGTGGGAAAGGGTGGAAATGGGAAAATTTTAATCTCGGATAAAACCTGCTTCTTCCTCATCATTGCCTTCCCCGCCAACCCTAATTATCCTCGAGGTACCTACTATAAATGACAAAATCCGCTCTATCTCAAGAACGGAAGGCCCATATTATCACACGGGAACGAAATGCAAGACACCAACGGGCGGCAGATGCATATAGGGATGCCCTGAAAAAAGGCACGTCTTGAGGGGGGGAAATGTCCAAGCCTTCGCTCCATAGCAATAAAGCATGGTGTTGACCCAGGGACTCTTCGGCGCCATGTGGATGGTGGGAAGACCATCGGTGAATCAAACGAGGCAAGGAGCCATCTCAGCCAGGCAGAAAGCGAAGTGCTCATCTCATTCATCCTGAAAATGGCTGATCGAGGCTTCCCATTAACGGTGCCAAAGATTGCGGACTATGCACTCCAAATTGTGCATAAGAACCACCCAGACATTGCAAAGCTTGGTGTGAATTGGGCTCGCCGCTTCGTGACCAAACACTCCGACCGCCTGGCTTCTCTTTGGAGCTCTGGACTCGACACTGTCCGGGCAGCTGCAATCAATCCAGAAAATCTCAAGCACTATTGGGATATATTAGGTGGTGCCTACGACAAATACAAACCCCGCACCCCAAACATTTATGGCATGGACGAGAGTGGCTATCCAATGGGGGGGAGTGAGTGGGAACGTGTGATTGGTCATAAGGGTACAAAGCGCCAGAAGCAACGGCGTGATGGTGACAAGGAAAATGTAACTGTACTTGCAACCATCTGTGCTGATGGTACCTCTGTTCCTCCCACCATCATATTCAAGGGCAAAAACTTTATGAAAGATTGGTTACAAGAAAATCCCCTTGATGCTTCGTGTGTATGGTCCCTCATACCTGATGATTTAGTGACATCAAACCTCCCTCTACAGGTATTGTTGCTCCGCAAAAGGGTGGACTGCAAATGAAATTGCCCTTGACTGGCTCAAGTACTTCGAGGAAAAGACACGCGAAAAGTTACTTCACCCTGGGGAATATCGGTTCCTGCTTCTGGATGGCCATGTTTCCCATGAATCTATTGATTTCATCGACTTCGCCGACAGTCATAACATTGTCGTTATTTGCTATCCATCACATGCGACCCATGCCCTCCAAGGACTCGATGTCGTGGTCTTTTCTGTGGCAAAGCGTGCATGGAACACCGCTGTTCAAGAGTACCAGCAAGAGACTGGCTATAAAATCACAAAAGGAGTGTTCCTCAAGGTTTACGGAAAGGCTCACTTGAAGGCATTCACCCAAGAAAATATACTTGCGTCCTTTCGAAAGACCGGTGTCCATCCATTCGACCCTACTGTCATTACGCCGGAGCAGATTGCCCCAAGTCTCGAGCTGGCTGCAACAGGGTCGTTGCCGGTCGACCCCCCATCACCTGTCAAGCGCTTGTTGGGGACATTCCGTGAGGCTCGGGCCAGCACTTCACAAGTGACGGTCATACCTGGAGAAACCACCACCGATCAAGCCAATCCCTCTCCTCAGCCCACCAATACACCTGTCCAGTTTGCTGAAACCGAGACAAGCACTGGCCAACTCATCATTGACCCTCAGCTACAAACTCCGAGGACACCTACCCATTTGCGTGACGTATTCACCTCATCCTCGGCAAATTTCCTTTTCAGCTCATCTCCACTCAAATCATCATCCTGCTTACCACCAAGGATATATCAAAAGCATGGCCCAATCCCCTCTATTGACTGGAGCTGTATTACGAGCCCACCAAGATCGAGATCCGAACGTACTGTACGCAAGCTTCTGGAAGCAAACAAACATTTGCGAGACAACCTCCACACTGCCAAACAATCCCTAGATGCTTACCAGGATGCTGCGGATGTCGCAAATGCACAACTGGCTTTGTCAGGAATGTATCTAGATCGGGCACGAGAACAATTGGCGCATAAGGAGAACAAGAAGGAGAAGAGTGGGATTCGTCTCCGTGGGGACGGCAAGGCACAAGTCCTAACTGATGCCCAACTGCGCGAGGCCTTCCGACAGGCACATGATGACCGCGAAGCTGTGCGGGATGCAAAGGAGGTGCGGGCTCAACGGAGATCCCAAGCAAAGCACAAGAAGATGGAAAATCGTACATTCAAAAAGGAACGGGCCGCAGTGTGGGAGAAGACAAAGGCTGCCAACGAAACTACAGATAAGGCATGGAAGGAGGAGTGTGCAAGGTGTCGGGCAGAAGGTATTGGTCTGCCACCTCGCCCAATTATGGCAATGCGGAAGGACGTGTGGGCTGCATTTGATAGAGCGCATGATAGGGAAGGGTTGGATAATGCCTCGGGTGATCCTCCGGAGGCCAACAGTGACGGTAGCAGCAGTTCCGAGAACGATTCAGGGGGGGAGTGAAGGGCTCGGATAATGCCGGGAAAATGATTCAGTGAGTGGTAACGGGAAAAATCATAACCCCCAGACCATAAACCTTCGTATAACCTCAAATCTAATCCAACACAGTATTAAAGTCACATTGTACAAATTGAGACACCACACCACCCTCCAGTACAGTTTATGAAGGAAAAGAATGAATACAAAAGTAGAAAATGGCAAATTGAAATATTTGATTCAGTGGCCGGTCAAAGACTGTATTAAAGCTATTCTCTATTATATCCTTCGGCTTAAATAGCCGACTGTTTCCCTGTAGTCTTGCCTAGTAGCTACGCATCTGACCGCATTGGCCGCAAGCCTGTTATCCTTGGTGGTACGGCAGGCTTAGCGGTCTCCATCGTTTCGTTCGGGATGAGTCGGGCTTTCTCAAGTTTAGTACTCAGTCGCTGTATCGGTGGAGCCCTTGGTGGTTCCTTCACGTAAGTGATATATAGATTGGTAGATTGCGCGGTTTGCGTAATAATGCGACTAACACTCTATCTGATAGTGCCATCAGGACAATGGCGGGGGAGATTACTGATCGGTGTGTTTGCTGACCTCCACATGGCACGTCCTTTCTTCGGTTATGACTCAAAGCGTCCCTCTCCCCTCATACAGATCAAATCAAAATATTGCCTACAGTGGAATAACTATCACCTATCGCCTGGGCCAGATCATCGGTCTTCCGCTGGGCGGTTTCCTCGCTCACCCCGAACGGCAATTTCCAAACACATTCTTTGACGGGCCATTCTGGCAGAAATATCCTTTCGTTTTACCGTGTTTTGTTGGCGCAGCGTTTGCACTATTTGCCGTAGTCTTGGGCAGTTTTTTTTTAGAAGAGGTACGTTGTGGCACCCCTTCATCAACTCTTAAGTTTAACCGTTTGCTATCGATAGACTCTCCCGTCTAAAATACAAAATAGAAAGAAGCTCGCGACGTCTCGCACAACATCTGTGTCAACTGTAGTGGATGGAGAGCTTTCTCTACCTCTCCGCCGCGACCAAGACCAATACGGCATTATAAACGGGAACCACAATCAGCCGTCAAATTCGAACTCAAAGCTCGATCACCGGTCCCCACCGGAGGAAATCCCTTCTCTATTCTCAGTGCTGACAAACGACATCGTGGCTCTGATGATTTCGAATTTCGCCATGTGCTTAGCCAGCGAAATGTTATTTACGTTGTATCCTTTATTTGCTTTCACACCTATTAAATCTGGTAGGTCTGTGTCTCTCCTTTGGTCCACGGTCTTTATTAACTGTAATGTTATCAAGGTGGATTAGGCTTCAATGAAGCCCAGATTGGCGCGTATCTATCCGTTCGTGGCGTGATGCATATAGCTATCATGTTCCTTTTCACACCCATGCATCGCTGGATCGGACGTTCGTCTGCCCTTCGACTTTATCAACTTTCCATGATGATGTGGCCATTGGTGACGCTTTTCTATCCATTGATGAACTTCCTTGCTAAACGGGAGGGCGCATCCGGATCACTATTCAATGGGGTTATGTTTGCTTTCTTCGTTGTTTGGAGGTATATCCAACTCCAAAATAAATGCACCGCTCTTTTGATCCTTTCTTATCACTCAGTTTTGCTGCATTCTGCTGGACGTGAGCAACGCAAAATTTTCTCGATCCGATCTCAGTAAAGCCTGGCCCTGAGATGTATTCATTCCCCGTCAGATGTACGGGCATGATGACCAACGATGCATGTCCATCGCCTGCAGCACTTGCAGCTGTCAATGGTCAGCGCCTCCAATCTCACTTCTCATCCCTGATCTACATTTCTTGCGGGATGTAGGTGTTATCCAAATGTCGACCATTCTTTCCCAAGCTACCGCTCCTGCTTTTTCCACTTCTCTCTTCGCGTACTCTATCAAGAGTGACCTTGCGGGGGGTCGCCTCGTTTGGGTGGTCTGCTTTGTCATCAGTGCGTCTCGCCTTTCTCTTTTATTGTAATCACTCGTTTCTCAGGCGGGGCTGCCTCATAGCATGCGCTGGAAGCATACATTCGTTGTTCCTGAATGAAGCGACCAGCGATTGGCGGATGGAATTGGGGGATCACAGTGAGACGTCTAGTCTTTCAGGATCCGCATCGACGGTGATTGCGGACTCGACAACCGGCGTTGCCAACTGAAGAAACTTTTACGAACAATTCGTTGGATTAACAATTGTCGGCACGGATTTCTGGAAGACAGTTATTGTTGAGGGATTACCGGGTGGGGGAGGGGTTCACCGACCATCACGACCTAGAACTTGAAATTGAAAGCATCATCCTCCTTTTTCTGTATCATGATCATTGTATATTCTGAAGAAATGTACATCTTCCTTTTAATTTTCGTGCACGCGTCTTAAATCGCCAATAGCCAGACGGAGATCAGCCATTAGTCGGTCGGCACATAGGTGCGTTGACATCTCCATCATATGCTGGACTGGACGTACTCTCAGCTGTGCCTGTGGTGCTTACTTAAACTCCCCTTTTCCAACGATCGCCCAGAGTTAAACCCGTTGCTTCCTGGGGCCAAAACTAGAGGGATCATTGATCGTGTCAAGTTTGGGATGCATCGACTCTGTGGGATTTTCTCTGACTATCGATGCCAAGTTGAGGAGGAAGGGTTGGCTACTCTGCAGGAGAATCCAATAGGGCCTGAAAGAACGCCTTGAATATATGAGAAGTAGCACGAACAGTCGTTGCGCTGAGCCATATTCGAGACCAAGTTGGACACAAGAACATATTTAGAGGATGGTGTCGCTGCAATGGGGATCGATTGGGGTCTGTTCGGCTTTCAATTTAGAGCGAGCCTGGGTCAGTCGGAGCTGATATACACTCCAGCAATTATAGGTAATGCATAAATCACATCTCTCGACGTGTCTGAGATTCGTATCGCATAGTCCAGGGAAGAGAAAGAAATCGGGTCGATGGCATCATCTCCAAATATAAGTTAGCAACAACACGGTACAAATGCCAACCGTGACGCCGACAATGAGGCCGTCTCTTCGACGTCGGGTTTGTATCATTTGCGCAAGAGAGTTGATACCAGGAAGGGCATCTGCAGGGAGATTGAGTGATGAAATGAATGGAACGGGGAGAGGGGACTGAAACTTACTTATCACCCCACCCATCCGTGTGTTTATTCCAACAATCGAACTTCGCTGCCGACCGAACTCTGCTCGCGTTTCGTGCGCTTGCCTGAAGCGAGGTAGAAGATGAGAGGGAACATAAAGGCAAGAAAGAAGGGCACTTACAGGAGAATGTCGTCCGTCATCCGATGCGAGCCATCGATTCGACCTCGTTCTGCAAGTAAAGAATCTGCATCCGATGATCGTGCAGTTCGGTAAGCACTATAATGGAACACAAGAGAATGGTTACAAGATCTCAGGGGATTAAGTGGAAGGGACGCGGCGAACTCAATATCATTTCGGACATTGCTGAGCAAGTTTGCTTTATCCAGCGCAGCCTGTATGTTGGCCTACAGAGGCAATTTATCGTCAAAACAAAGGGAGGCAAGTCAACGACTTCGTTCACCTTGGCTCGATGGAAATCTCTGCTATAATCTTGTAGAGCGTCTCGATGTCGTTGTACGGCGTGAAGGGTACTTTGCGACGGTGGGGCTAATGGATCATTCAACATGGCTGCCATTTCTTCGTGAGTCTCTCTGAGCTATAGAAAATCAATAAGAGAGGGTAACACGAGCCAATAGTGAGGCATATTTAACGGACTTTGTCCAATAACCCCTCGACTTCGTGTTGAATGTCCTCTCTCCTGGCTACGGATCCGCCTGCTTCAAGGTCGTGGCCAAGTGATATTGAGGAGGCGAGACGCGAGTACGCGGTGAGTTTGCCGTCGAGAAGCGATTCGAGCGTTCGTGACTGACGCCGCAGACTGTCATAACTAGCCATTTGGGGAGTGAGGGCTAGGCCGTGTCACAGCTGTCACAGTCACAGTTCAGCTTTGTGATGATCTCATTTACCTCGTCGACGTCGATGGTGATGAACTCAGTGGATCTTGTAGTGATGATGACCGCCTATCTCGACACCAAAAGCATTGTCAGGCTTGGCATGGTATGGTCTTTGACTCGTTTGATATTTATGGGCTCATGGTTCTGATCACCTGGTCTGGTCGATAGACCTGCTTTTTCCTTGCGGACGTTATAGGAGGGAGTCGAATAATATGGATTCGTGCTCTGCTAGCTCTTGAGTGCGATCAGTGCATGATGCCACGCACTTACTTGGGACTACTAAGCAATATGGATACTCGCGCTATTCGACAACTGGCATGCTGTCCATACCGTCTCTCTCAGGTATTCCGTGGAAGAACATCTGCTCAGTTAACATCACGGGTGATACTGCTTGACCAGGGCATCGAAGGACCTCCGCCGCAGTATGCAGCATCTCTACTTCCTGGAGGCCGATGGCTCCTGCACACAGCCCGCGGGACAGGTACCAATGATGGATCTCGATCCAGAGTTTCATGCTCGGATCTCTCCATGATTGCCGTCGTCCAGCCATCCGTGCATTTTTATCTGGAACACGCAGCTGAGACATGGCCAACCCTATGCGATGTTCAGTCAGATTTTGAAAATCATCGTGTCGTCGCGGTAGTTTCGTACCTTGGAACGTTTCCCATGTACGTCCCCACACACAGCATCCGCTATTTGCGTTTTTTTGAGCCTTGACGTTGTCTGAAAAGACGCCACATCGAAGTTTTATATGTAACGTGGTCAGTTGACTCCACCGCAGATCCCATGCCGATATGGAGTCGTGTAGCCTCTCTCTCCGTCGAAATTACCAACATAATGCCAGCGATGTCCACCGAGGGGTGTATTCTGTGCATTCCTCTATCAGACTCTGGTGTTGTCATCTTTTGGGACTGGAGCCTTGGTGTCTGGGCAACAGCAATTACCTTGCAAGCCGTGAGCTTGAATCTTTCAGGAGGGAATGCGCATCTTGTGTTAAAGATAGAATGGATGGCTAGTTGCGGGGCACCTGGATCAACCCCCCACATATGTACACTTTGGACGACACAAATAACAGTATCAATGTTTTTAACATTCCACAAATGGTTCCCACCTCACAGCCATGTCCTCCTTTCCTCGCTCAATCGGTCGGTTTTCTACAATGGCACAAAGCCCCCCGTCGTGCCTGTGAATTTGGAGTGTTTGCCAGTTACAAGCCACCCCATCTACGACCCTCTTTCCTTTGCGCTATTATTGCGTGGAGCATCGATGATCCTGAGAATCAGAAGAGTCTGTGCGTAATTGACTATGGCGGGGAACATCGAGCACAACCCATTGTTCTATACGAGGGACTTGGGGGAAGTGCACTGTATGACGAGTATGGTACCAACTCGGCTGCAATACAAACGCTGGAAGTGGATGGCCTGGCAGTTCGGACTGGACGACACGGCCTTGCGCGCATCGTTCGAGCAGACCTCTCCCCAGAGCTGGAATTCCGTGTGCGGTCGTATGCCATGTCCAATCCGCAGCCTACGTCCACCAAATTCGTCGTCTCAATGCCTGATGAATGGAGCGAGGCAGAGATCTACGATACCTGCACTATATTTGGGCGGGTTCTCATCAGGCAGTACGATGATTCGTCTGATTCTGAGGTTTCCGAGGACCAGCCTTCTCGTAGTTTTGCTTTGCTGGACTTCATTTAAATTTTTGCCGCCATCCTGACTCATCCCTCACGTCGAGTTCATTTCTTTCAAGGGTCTCGGCGAGGCACTAATACGAAAATTGAGATCACCCTTCTCTACAGATTATTGAATTAACGAATGGCACACTATTATCTCTCGCCTAGTTGGACCTTCAATGTACATGCTAAAACACCGTTACAACACTGAGATCATCGAGCAGCACCGTCCTTGAGGATCCCAGATCCCCCAGCAGTAATTCAGGCATGCTCGCTGGTGTCAGTCGTCGATGTGGATTATGGGGTGTTCGAGGTTCCCTGGCCATTTGAACTTCCTTGCGCCAATCAGTTGTCGGTTCTCTAAGTGCGAGAGACTACACAGCTCCTGCGGATGTTGTGAACAAAAATGTCGACATCGTCGGTCAAAAAAGGAAAACACAAACAAGGGGGAGATAAGAGAACGCACTGAAGACGAAGCAGATCATATAGACGAAATAGCCACTGGCAATGTCACTCTTGATAGAGAAAGCGAAGAGTAACGTCCCAAACGCGGGAGCGATGGCTTAAGGAACGAGGGTGGACATCTGAATCATGCCTACGGGTCGACGAGTACGTTGCATGGCAATAATATTGGTCAAAATAGGTGCATTTTTATTCACCGTTAATTCTTGCAACCTGAGGCCGTTCGAGATACATCAGCGGGCATTATAAAACGTTCCTATCGAGAATAGAGTCCTTTGTTGAGCACTGCTCAGTCATATGACCCCCTTACGTCCAGGTGAATCCGGAAAAACTGTAGCATAATATGGTCAGAATGAGGATCGACAAAAAAATCTCACTATCATATGCGCACTACCAGAGCAACAAGAAACAGAAGAAGGCCAGTTCGAACACCCTTCCAGATGGGCCTCCCTCCCTTCTCGCGAGAAAATTTAATACCGGAAAGGGTAGCACAGAGAAGAGCCAGATCGCCATCGCGTATTTGTATAGGCGAACAGCGGATGAATGTCTGATGAACTTGTGAATGGTAGCGAAAACGAGCATGGTGGCTACGCCCATCATGCCACGAAGCGACATACGCACGCCGATATAAGGTTCACTGAAGCCAAATCCACCTGGAGAGGTCAATAGTCAATAAAGTTTGTATTTCGGGAGGGGAAAAGCAAAGATACCGTGGTGGCAATGATTCGAGCGCCTAAGCTGCACTAGTGAACACGCGACAATAACACCCCAGGCCCATACAACGACCTCACCTGACGCATACCGTCAAGCGAGAGCGACCTCGTCGCTCGCGGAAACCGGCGCGCGAAGCAATATCGACAGAAAGTACATGGGTACCCCAGGAAGAACAGCCTGGACTAGTGCCTTTCATACAGAGAAGAGAGTGTGGCAAAAAGATGCGGGTAGGCACTGGGAGCCGCTGGAGCCAGTGCGTGAGCGAGACGATCCGCATTTGGCCTCTGATGGTTTGTGACGCCTGGCACGATGCCCCTGCTGAGGCGGTAAGGGATACTGAACCACAAGAGTTGAGGACTGGCACCCCCAGCAGCCCCGCTAACCGATACATAAGAGCAAGTCATGTAAATGACTGGAACGCACTTTATGGAGTTCTTCGGATGGCCACTAATTTCTGGGCCATCTTGAGAACTGATGGTGGTCATAAGCACCTTGGTCGACTGGTTCAAGCTGAGAATAGTGGGGCCCTTTGGGTCGAGAAAAATATGTCAGTGAGTAGAATCTCCGCTTACGGCAGCAAATGACGTACCAGAGGGGACCACTGCCGACAATGAAAACGTAGTAGTGCGCACGACCGGCCGGCGCGGGAGGAAGTTCCGCTTCGGGGAGAATTCAGTAGGCCCTGTCTGGCGAAAGATGACATGGCATGTTGTTAGTGGTGAAGCGGACGAGAGTGTAGGTTCGGAGACGGGGAAAGACTTAGAAGTCACTCGGCATTTATGCAGGCAGCAACTGCAAACGCCGAAGAAGCACGGAATTCGGTATCCTGCACAGAACAGGGCACCATTCGGGTTGCATCAGTGGGATAATCGACGCTATCATTCGCCCAACGGAGTATGAGCTCGCAGTTGGAGTTTTATTTGAAGTTCAAATATTAACGCACCGAATTAGTATGCTGCACCTTGGGGGGAGAGTCGCCTGGGGCGTCAGCGCTGCTACAGATGTGCATTGGGTACTGAAAATTCAGAATGCGAACTACACTTCGCCGCCAAGCCCCGGGCGTCGTGTTGGATTTGATTTTAAAGCGTAATATGAAGTGAGACAAAGGATAAAAATAAGGGGGGTGCCCAACATATTTTCACGAGAAGCCCATGTGGAGATTCCGGATTGGCTCGATCCCCCAGATATTCCACTTTCGCATCAGAACATGCATACAGCTAATCTTTGGCACCCTGTTCCGACAGCTTCTCAGTCTCCTTCGGGCTCGATGTCCCTTTCCCGAACTTGGCGAAGCACCTCTCAGAGAGATCCAGATAGTATAGCAGACAAATGTCCCTCGGCAGTTGGGGCACGCCCTTCCGGCGTGGAAAGAGAGTTTGCCGGTCAACCCAATTGACGGACAACCGTACATACCAGTAATCGTCAATAGAAGCAACGATGCGGAAGAACAGGTTCGTGGCGTCGTGGCAGCAAGACCATCGGAAGCGGCGTCCTCCGAGTTGTTGGCCACAATCGAGAGAGTCGCCAATCAACCACATCCTCAATCTCCGAAGCATATTGAGTAGATGACTGCGGTTCCATTGAGAGTATGCATAGCAAGGGACATCCCGAGGTGACCTTGCACCATGTGTGATTTTCATTGTTAGCGGAGAGAACAGACGATTGTGAGTGATCGCCCAAGATCGGCACAGCAATCCAATAATGGTCGAGCCAGTAGTTGGTATGAGGGGGTCGTCGTGGAAAGATCGTAAGGGATGGGCTGGACTTGTCTCGATCAGTTAAAGGTGGGAGTGCCCAAGAGGTGATGGCCAGCCAGGCTGGTCCGTGACTCCAAAGACAATAACCTCGAATACGATTGAGGGGACTGGACCAAGTTGACAATAGCATGAGAACAATGTGTCGATTTTAGCAACAATATCGATCATTGAAACCGTCTGCCAAGCTTCATGGAAAGAGTAGCGGGAGGAAAAGACAGAGTCCTCTGCAGAAAACCAAATAAAATTACGTAGGACACGAACGTATAGAAGATAATCGTAAGTTTGAGGTACTTTCAGCACCATAAACCACAGTTTGTCTTCATTTTCCCTGCTGTTCCTATAGTTCAGTTATCCAGGATACGATGCTCAGTGAGAGCGAGCTGGCGTTCCTGGACCTCCCCCGGCTCCCGTGGTTCTCGGAAGCGGGTGTACATACAACTTGGCCAGTGAGGCAAGTACTCGAGTGTTATCCCACATGATTTTACGCAAGCCCCCGGCTGTACCGGCCATTGGGAGCCCAGTGCCCGTTTAGCAGGAAATGTGACCGGTGGGCTCCCGAAAGGTCTGGCTTGGGAGCTGGGACGGTCATGCATGCAGGTGATGAACTTTCAATAGAAGCCATGAAAACGGCAGAAGAACGGACGATGAAGGGATGGCCAAGGAGGTTCTCGTGGCCGCAGAGTCCAACAAGAACGAGTGAAAATGATTCTTGGAGTCTGGAGACGTACATGTAGCGGAGCGAAATCAACCTGTGACCGCCCTACCGTGACCTGTGACCATCAGCCTCTACTGTTCTCACTCACCGAGCCGACCGACATATCGAACCGGACAGCGAGGCGAAAGGGAGAATTCCGATCCAGCGACTTCATTCACCTGACAGGGCCCAGAGTCAGGATTATGAAAACTTTTTCCTTGATTCCAGTAGAAGCTGTCGAGCTTGGATTCGACAGCATCACTATTATCCCAGGGGGTCAAGGTGGATGATAAGTACAATTCTTCACTTATCACAGGCAAGTGGAACATTTAGTGAGCATAATTTCCCTTTTTACCTTGTCTACCCGGATTATTAAATAGCAAAGCTCGAAGTCCAGGCCGAATCCCTCGGAGCTCATCATTGGATTGAGTGCCCTGCATCTTATGCGTCTCCCAAGCGAGGAGGCCCGGTAATAAACCGAGAGTGTAGGTATCATTTCTGGGGCGTTGCATGTGTTTCTCTGTCATATTCTAAATTATCTTCCACCGCTCCGCGACAAGAGGAATTAGGGAGCGTTTATATTATTCTACTGTCATTGATTGTTGACATCCTGTGGTCCATAGAATTTTTTTGGGTTCTCCTTCGAAGGTCCTGTATCATAGTAGTCATGAACATGCCCTGTTCCCAGGTCTCAAGGACACCCGGGTCAGCATAGGAACAGAGACTATGTCATGGCTGCAGTGCGCAGATGGCACAATGCAGCCCAATGCACTCACCAAGGTAGGGAGATACAACATCTACCAAGCTGTCATGGGCTGAGCCATGAAGAGTGACATACTCTGGGGCGGCTTCTTCTGTCTTGGAACAAGAAGTGTGCGGACAACCGCAACCGGTCTTCCCCTACACTTGCTTGGAGAATCCCTTTCACGAACATGAGGGCCGAAAATAAAGAGTGTCTGCCTCGGCCGAGGGCTCTACAATTGATCCTACCCTCAAAATCATTTGTATTGTCCCTTGATTCTTATCATTCTTGATGTCTACTTCAAGTAAGGTTTGTGAGTGGTTTTTGCCACATGAGACTGACTATACTAAGGATACAGTAAGGTATCAGCAGATCAATTGAAATGCAAATTGTAGTAATTAAACATTGCAATTCAACATTGACTGCTTCACCATCCAGTGTTGAGAGGAGATGATTTACATGTATTTACATTGAGTTGCTTTCTGCTCTAAGACTCTTTTCAGTTGCCGGTGTAGCCTGTCATTCAACATCCAGTGCTTGACATTGTGCCCAGTCCTTCCCACACTTAAGTTGCTGAAAATCAATCTGGGTTTTGCGAGACCCCATAATGTGGCAGTTGGGGTGTTCCAGGGATGCACGGTATGCTGCAGGGACCCAGAGGATAAGCTCATCACTAGGTCCCAAAATCCACCCATCCTCAAGTTGAAAGGAGCATGGTGGGAGTGGGAATAGATGGATAGGATATTGGAGGATGTGTTTGGCCTCTGCAGTGGGCAACTGTGAAATTTTGACAGTATTGTCATGGGAGCTGGAAGTGATCTGTTTTCCATTGGGCAAGAAAGCAGTGGAGTGGATGTCACCATCATGCCCCTGGCCAACAGTTGGACCCATGTCCACATTCCAGAGACGTAGGGTCTTATCTGAGGAGCCAGAGGCAATCTGCTTGCCATCAGGTGAGAAAGCAACAGACCGGATGATATCATCATGTCCCTTCATTGGGTGGCCCACACTCTGTCCTGTCTCCACATTCCAAAGTTGTACAGTCTTGTCCTCAGAGCTGGAAGCAATCAGCTTGCCATCAGGTGAGAAAGCAATGGACAAGATGGCATCATCATGCCCCTCCATTGGTTGGCCAATGCTTGCACCTGTCTCCACATTCCACAATTGTATAGTCTTGTCTGCAGAGCCAGAAGCAATCTGCTTGCCATCAGGTGAGAAAGCAATGGACCAGATGTCACCATTGTGCCCTTCTATTGGCTGGCCAATGCTTGTGCCTGTCTCTGCATTCCAGAGTCGAATGGTCTTGTCCTTGGAGCCAGAAGCAATTTGCTTGCCATCAGGTGTGAAAGCAATGGAGTTGATGTCACCATCATGGCCTTCCATTGGCTGGCCAATTCTCACACCTGTCTCCACATTCCAGAGTTGTATGGTCTTGTCCTCAGAACCAGAAGCAATGTGCTTGCCATCAGGTGAGAAGGTAATGGACAAGATGGCACCATCATGCCCCTCCATTGGCTGGCCAACACTCACACCCATCTCCCCCATCTCCACATTCCAGAGTCGCACAGTGTTGTCATTGGAGCCAGAAGCAATCCACTTGCCATCAGGTGAGAAAGTAATGGTCCTGATGCCATTATCATGTCCTTCCATTGGCTGGCCAATGCTTGCCCCTGTCTCAACATTCCAGAGTTGTATGGTCTTGTCCTTGGAGCCAGAAGCAATGTGCTTGCCATCAGGTGAGAAAGCAATGGACCAAATATTCTTCTGCCCCTCTATTGGCTGGCCAACACTTGCACCTATTTCTGCATTCCAGAGTCGTATGGTCTGGTCAATGGAGCCTGAAGCAATCTGCTTGCCATCAGGTGAGAAAGCAATGCAGTAGACATCACCTGCATGCCCCTCCATTGGCTGGCCAACAGTTGCACCTGTCTCTGCATTCCAGAATTGTAGGGTTTTGTCTGCAGAGCCAGAAACAATCTGCTTGCCATCAGGTGAGAAAGCAATGGACCAGATGGCATCTTCATGCCCTTCCATTAGCTGGCCAATGCTTGCACCTGTCTCCACATTCCAGAGTTGCACAGTCCCACCACTGGAGCCAGAAACAATGTGCTTGCCATCAGGTGAGAAAGCAATGGACCAGATGCCATCATGTCCCTCCATTGGCTGGCCAATGCTTGTTCCTGTCTCTGCATTCCAGAGTCGTATGGTCTGGTCTGAAGAGCCAGAAGCAATCTGCTTGCCATCAGGTGAGAAGGTAATGGCCCCAATAACATCATCATGTCCCTCCAGTGGCTGGCCAATCCTGACACCTGTCTCTGCATTCCAGAGTTGTATGGTCTTGTCCTCAGAGCTGGAAGCAATCTGCTTGCCATCAGGTGAGAAAGCAATGGACCAGATGCAACCATCATGCCCTCCATTGGTTGGCCAATGCTTGCACATGTCTCCACATTCCACAATTGTATGGTCTTGTCCTCAGAGCCAGAGGCAATCTGCTTGCCATCAGGTGAGAAAGCAATGGACCAGATGAAACCATCATGCCCTCCATCAACTGGCCAATGCTTGCACCTGTCTCCACATCCCACAATTGTATCATTTTGTTGCTAGAGCCAGAAGCAATCTTCTGGCCATCAGGTGAGAAAGCAACAGATAATACCGCAGAACGATGTTCCAAGATCAGCTGAATGTGTGGCCAGTGCTGAAGTTGTCCCTGAACAAGTTTTGCAACTCCTGGGAATTGACCTTGCCACTGCTGATATAGGAGGGATGATGTGGGAGCAAATGTGAGACCGGACAGGTAGATGTGAGGTGTGCTTGTTCTGATGGCAGCTCCGAACATGGAGATGAATTGCATTGCATCTCGTCGCAATTCAACAAGGTCCGCAGGAATCTGGGGAATCATGTTAGGAATTGGCCCACAGCTTCGGCATATTGAACCTCTGCTTACATGAGAGGTACTAAGTGAGGCTAATGCAATTTGAGGGGAGCTCTGTGTAAGGCTCATCACTTCCAACCAATGTAGGAAATCCTTCCGAAAGAATGAGTCCACATGGTCTGGAGGAATCTTGGCGGTAGGCGTTGCGGACACATGGAAACACCAGTATCGACAAGCATAAGACAGATGATTAGGGATGTGCTTTTCTACAAGACCAGTGATGTTATGGATGTCAACATTACGAAGGAATGACGTCGGGAGTTGACAGATATTGAATGTCAAGCTCTGGTCCATCACGCGGAAGCATGCCATGGCCATCCGCCAATTCGTTTCTCCTTTGTCGATGTAGAAATCTATGTTATGGTCCGGGTTACACAAGAAATCGCGATATGATGTGTGGAGAGGTACAATAGGCTCATGGTCGCTGTGTGTACCGCTAAGGAGCGAGGCAAGATGCTTCACGATTCGTCGTTGCAACTCCATGTCATCTGGAGTGAGGATGGAGTCGGGCGGAACTAGGTGGACAAGAGTATGCAATGATAAAGGCTCCTGAGCGCATATGATTCGGCCGACGATTGACTTGACTCGTTTTACTGCTATCTCATGCAATGGATTGCAGTGCTCCCTCATTACGGTCCTATAGAGCGCATAGAGCCCTTCGTCACTACGCAGCACCGTCCCAATCTGGTCCCGCGGGTCGACGCCAGCATCACTATCACTGGAAATGAAGCGACAGGCAGTAGCAGCCCACTGAAAGGAAGTCCCGGCCATCTGAATCAACGCATCCACCTGCTTCTGGTACTTCTCCTTGCGGAGTTCATTCACGTTACGGAGTTCATTGTGCACATACTTCGCAATATCGCGCGAGGTCTGATCAGCGGGGATGTCGTCCACAAGCATGATGTCAACCCCAGGTGGCACAGGAGACTGCAATGCGTCCTGAATATCGCGCTCATATCTCGAAGTGACTACGAATCGAAGCGACGAAGGAAGCTCTGAGGCTCGCTTTGTTAGAATGGCGAGGGCATCGGTGCGAGCCGTAACGTCCCCGGACTCGTCAAACGCGTCAATGAAAACGATGGTCTCCCCCACGGCCTTATCATCCTTAAATGATGCAACGATGAAGTGGCGGAACTGCAATTTGCAGTTCTCGGTTGTTCGTATTGCGGTGTCGTCCTTGACAGCCTCGAAAAGGCGCTGCTTTCGGGGCTTATCCAGGTCGGCGAGGTCTCGAGCGATCGTACTGAAGAGGTTGGTGAGGTTTGTGAGGGGCTTATTTTTGTCGAAGCCATAGTACGACCCCTTGCGTTCAAGTTCCTGAACACGTTTCGCACATGAGCGAAGGATCGACGATTTCCCCGCCCCCGCCGTGCCACACAACCAAAGCACACGAGACGATTCGTTGGACCTCAGTGGTATTGAGCTGCTCGGATCAGACGATGGCGTGTCCGCTCCAACAGCCCAACGCACTATCGCGTCGATGATCTCGGTACGCGTGCCTGTCAAACACCCTTTATCCAGATCGTGGTGGGCCGCTGGGGCATATTTTAGTTCGCTGAGCACCTCCCACTCACCTGTAGACTATCTTAGAACACAGGTGATGACCGAAGACACAAGACACACTTACGGACTTCCGTTACAACGTCTAAGACGCGATATGTAATGACAGAGCATTGTATGTTCGCATGATCAATCAGATTCCGTCGGAGTGTATCAAGGGTCGCCTTGTAACTCTCGATCCGTGTATCCACAAGAGAAATCGTGTACTTTCTGACACGGCTGACTGCCGCCCACGCTGATCAGTCTCGGAGTGGGGAGAGCATGCGGGTTTCCACGTACTGAAGGACTTGTCCCTGCAATAGTCCCGAATGAAATACGCACATTCCATTACTTGCCGCAGTATTTGGTTGATGATGTCTTGATCGATCTCCGAGCGTTTCTTCAACTCCTCGGCTTCGTCCCCGAAGGAGCAACTATCCGCCATCATCTGCACTAAACCCAGGACCTTCGCGTCTCGCTCACTCTGCGCGGCAGCGATCTAATGGAACACCAGTCAGACAGCATCCAGATACAAACCTTGAACGCAGTACCCTATAGACTGCTGAGACAACGCCCCATGCTAACTTGATCCAAGGGTGAGCCTGCTCGGAAATATTTCTTAGTGGTTGCGGGGCACAGGTGATTTAGGATGAAACATGCCTCAGCGACGATATCAGCAACCGTTACAAGAGCCCCGAGGCGGCTCAACAACGACTGCCATGCGTTGACTTGGGTTGTGATTTCTGCTACAAGTGGGGCGGCAGCTTGAATGGGGTCATTGACAACAGCTAGTCCGGCACCTAGCTGCTCGGCAGCCTGGTTCGCATTCTCGACAATATCTCCAGTGGATGCGAGAGAGGATGCCACGAGGAGTGTAAGGTCCCCGACTTTTTTGTTTGCGCCATCTTTCAAATCGAGGCGTATCTCTGCAGGCATAAAGACCGGGTGTGAGCGTGGCCCATCCTCACATAAACATCAGCGGGTTCACCTTTTTCTGTCGCGGAAGAGAGATCCAAACTACATGATGCAATGAACCGCCCCGGATAGCCAAGACGGCGCTCGAGCAAAGCTATATCCAGGCTGTAATTAATAGATGTTGGAATAACCAGGCTGCCGAGTGGCTGTCATCAGCCGTGATGAAGTATATGTGGGTGAAGTAGACCTACAACTGATCTCCGAAGGGATCTTTCCATGTCACGGCATCCTGTGTTCCCTGGATGTATTCTGACTTTGGCGAACGAAGTCCAATGATGCTAGGACGGGATTGAATTGGTATGTCAAGCCGATATCGTTTTGAGATACGTAGAAGATGGGTGGTGCATCTGGCCTCTGACGCAAGGGCCAAATCGGTTGGTTAGATGCGAATTGTGCATTGAACCAGATGGCATACCTGAAATATGCACATGTCGCATTTCCGCAGGTTTCGGCGGGTCTTTGGACGCCATGATGTGCTGGAGATCAATCTAACTGCTGGATGGTCCAGATATTTAAAGAAGAGGGTCGACGGTGCGCGTCCCAATGGCGAGGAAGCGGTCACGAGGCAGTGATCTCGTTTTAATCACAGCGGGATTCAAAAAAACCACTGTTTTCCCACGATTACATATATTCAATCGGTGCAACGAAAATGGCAGGACCAGGAATGGTGGTGATTTAAGTGGGCAGGACTCTCGCAACCGAAGGGTAGAGGGCAGGAGGAGCGATTATTGGAGGGAGGGTGGACGGTGAGCATGAATTACTATATTTAGAGTCAGTTGGGCTTGTGACCGCCTTACTGTGACCTGTGACCGCTCCTAGCCCTACCGATGTCTCGAACTAGACAGCGAAGCAAAAGGTGGAAGGAAATATTACACTGTGGCTCGTTCACCCGACAGGGCCTAGAACCAGGATTACGAAAATGTTTTCCTTCCACTAGGAGCTGGATTCGATAGCATCACTATTACTGTATCCCAGGAGCTCAAAGGCGGGAGAATAAGTGCGGCTCTTCGTGCCATCGCTGCCAATTCAAGTAGGATTTCTCCGCAAGAATTTCCCCCTATCTCATCTACTGCCTTTCTTCATTCCAAATACCGCAGACCTCCAGGGCCAAATCTCCCAGAAAGATACTCGGATGAATCGAGGACCCCGCATGTTCATTGGTCTCCACACTAAAGTACAAGGGCCCGACAAATAGATCGAGAGGGTAAGTACCATTCCTTTCTCCAGTGTATGTAACGTATGTGTTTTCTATAATATGCTTCCTATTTTCAACTACGTCAAGAGGAATCAGACGTGAGGGTGGAAAACGAAGAGCTTCTGCCTCGGCAGAGGGTTCTACCATTGATCCTATCCTCAAAATTGCTCGGATTGCCCCCTCATTCTTGTCATTCTTTATGCGCACTCTGTGGACCATCCAGGCTTCTCGTTTTGAAACGATAGGGTTGCCATATGTGGTGTCGAATACCTCCCTGAGCCCATGGTACGATCTTTTTCACGCCATCTCCTCACATTTCTCCAGTATGCAATATCCAATCCACAGCCAACATCGACCAAATTCGTTATCTCCATGCCTGATGAATGTAGTGAGGCGGAGATCTACGATACCTGCCCTATATTCGGGCAGGTTCTCATCAGGCAGTACGATGATTCCTCTGTTTCTGGACACTCCGAGTGTCAGCCTTGCCTAGCCCGGTTTTGCTGGACTTCATTTGAATTTCGCTCCACTCTGATTTATGCCACGTCGAGTACATTTATTCAAGCCTTTCGACGAGGCACTACCACGAAAATTCAGACCGCGGTTCTGCACAGAGTTTTGAATCAAACAAATCGCGCACTACCGTATCTATCTCTGGCGTGCTTGGCTTATTCAATGAACATTTTAAAGCACCCTTATAACTCTAATTATCGAGCTGAAGGTGTTCGGTGGCGTCAGTCGTCAATGTGGGTTTTGAATTATTCGAGGTCCTCGCTGGCCTTTTGGGTCCCTTCGCGCCAATCAGTTGTCGGTTCTGTAAGTGTGAGCGAATGCACAGCTCCGACAGATGCTATAAAGAAAAGAAAAATGTCAGCATCATCTGTCAAAAACACACGCAAAAGGGAGGCAATGGAACACACTGAAGATGAAGAAGAATATATACAAGAGATAACCATTGGCAATGCCACTCTTGATAGAGAAAGCGAAGAGTGATGTCCCAAATGCCGGCGCGATGGCTTGAGGAAGGAGGCTGGACATCTGAATCATGCCTACGGGGCGAAGACCATATCGCATCACAATAATATTGATCGAAAGAAGAATTTTCTACTCACCATTGATTCTTGCAAGCCCCGAGGCCGTTGGCGATGCATCGGCGGTCATCATAAAAATGCATCTAAGGATATATTTGAATAGTGGCCTTGGTTGAGGACCACTCAGCGATATGCCCCACTCACGTCCGGGTGAATCCAGCAAAACTGGTACATAATATGGTCAGAATCAGGGCCGACAAGAAATATCCCACTATCATATGCGTACCACCAGAGCAACACGAAACAGAAGAAGGTTAGTTCGAACAACCATCCAGATGGGCCTCCCTCCCTTCTGGCCAGTAAATTCAATAGAGGAAAGGGCAGTACAGACAGGGGCCAGATCGCCATCGCATATTGGTGTAGGCGAACGGCAGATGAACGTCCAATGAACTTGTGAATGGGAGTGAAAAGGAGCATAGTGGCAACGCCCATCACGCCACGAAGCGACATGCGGGCCCCAATCTGAGCTTCACTAAAGCCTAATCCGCCTGGACAGGTGAATAGTCAACAATGCGAATATTCGGAGGGGAAGGACAGCGAAACCAGATTTGATGGGTGTGAAAGCAAAGAGCGTAAATACGCTAAACATCAGTTCGCTCGAAAAACACATTATGAAATTCGAGACCATTAATGAGACCACGCCCTTCGTCAAAACGGAACGCAATGATGGGAACTGCTCTTCTGCTGGAGATTGATGATCACACTTCGCACTAGTACTAGGGCTGGGCAGTTGATCATCGGACCTGTTCGTAGCGCCATATCGCGCGGTGTCGTCGCGGAGACCACATGGATGAAACGCATCACGGGAGGTGTCGGAAGATGTTGTCTTTGTCTCGTGTGTCATTTTAGACGGGAGCGTCTATCAAATATTATTAGCTGATGCAAAGATCAAATAACCACGAGCGAATCACCTCCTGCAAGAAAAACGCGCCAAAGATGGCCGCAGACAACGCAAAGGCTCCGCCAACAAAACATGGAAGAACAAACGGGTATTCCCCCCAAAATGGATCGCCAAAAATCGTACGAGGAAACCGCCTTTGGGGGTGAACAAGCAAACCGCCGAGTGCCAAACCGGCAATCTGCCCGGTACGATAAGTGATAGACATTCCACTGAACATCATGCTTTGATTTGAGCTGTGACAAGGCCAAAATAAGAGATGAAGTTGTGAGTTGAGGCCGAAAGGTCGTGCAGTGTGACCGGGGAAAAACAAACCGGTCAGTGAGCTCTCCGCCCATGGTCCTAATAGCTCTGGTGATGCAAAATGTAGCTGATGGCCACATAAATGGGATAGCATAATACGACTCACGTCACAGCACCGCCCAGAGCGCCACCGAGACAGCGACTCAATATCAAACCAGAGAAAGTGCGACTCAATCCAAACGAGACGATCGACATCGCGACACCCACCGTACTCCAGAGGATTACGGGCTTGCGGCCAATGTGATCCGAAGCATAACTGCATGGCATAACTGCGCAGGTAGCTGTAAATCACTTGACCTTCATTGGAAAACGCCCAGTATATGTACTCGCGAGGAAACTCATCCAACTGAAAATCGATTGCTGGGTGGAGTGATGGGAGATTACCATCGATTGAACGCTGGATAAGTTCAATGAAAGAAGATGAAGGGCGTACAATGATACCAGAGTGGAAGCCAACACTCTCGGGGTCACCCACAATTTCCAAGTCAAGGAGCATTTGATCTAAGTGGGAGTAGAGTAAGCTGAGGACTCAGAGTAATAAAACGCCGAGAAAAGTAGTCACTGATGAAGGGAAAGATAAGTTCGAATGCCAGAGGTTGTATCAGCGTAAGAAAAAACAGAGTAGATGCAGGGCGCCATGGAAATGGGGTAGGTATGGTCTTCACCAGAGGTGTTCTCTCAGCGTCACTGTTGTGAGCGGCCATATGGCTCTTGCACTGTTGCCGCTGGCAAGAACAAAGCCGCAAATATGTCGCCAGCTGACTTGCTCCGAAGCAAAATCCAACAGATGCTAAACGGGTAACTTTCAGGAACTGGTGAAATTAAGACCCAAGGCAAAGATAATGCAAGCGCTCGGCATTATAGCACTACTTGAATCGATAGGGAATTTTCAATTTTCCAAGCTGATTTATTTTGTGAGTGCCCGGGGTCCGCGATCTGTCGGGAGATGCCGCCTCCTGTTGCCTAGCAAGTGAACATGCCAAGAAACCGATGCCAAGGGGGAGGGTCCGGTGCCAGGCCTGCAAGCCGTGTTCTGTGAGCATATTGGTGATGGGGGCAACCCATGGGCAGCTACCTATGCCACGCGAGCTTGCTCAAAAATGGCTAGCCGACGGCTTTGCGCGGAACGAAGGTCACAAAAACCAATTCAATCCTCCGGGAAAATCTTAGGAGCTCGCATATCTCAACGAAATAAAGATTCCCTATCGATTCAAGTAGTGCTGTAATGAACGCATATGACCTCAGTGGTCACAAACTATTTCAGGATCGTCAGCCTCCAGCCTGAGGCTAGTGTTGCCACAAGTCGCTGTTGTCGAAATCCATTCAGTTGGGGATCGGACCGGATCGGCTCGACTCGGCTTCGGGGCGACTCCCGGACTAAAATATAGGCAATTTGCAAAAACAACATTCGGGTAGCTCCGACCAAATGTATGCTGTGGCTTCACACCCCCGCCACAAGACCTTCCAGGTCGTCCTCAATGTCCGCCTGCTGTCTTCGTCGTCTGGGGCTTATGGCTGGCTTCGATACATGCGCTTTTTCGTGACTGCCCGGTAAAGGGCGTTAATACATACAGTAACGCGCACTATCCGGAGTATCCTCTCACGATGAAACGACGCAACTGCGATAAATGGTGTGGAACTATCTCCTCGAGGCCACCGTACGGTCTCTCTTGCATCATTCCCTCGCATTTCTCCAGCATGCCATGTCCAATTCACACCCAATATCCACCAAATTCGTCGTCTCGATGCTTGATGAACGGAGGGTGGGGATCTACAATACTTGCACTATATTCAGGCTTGTTCTCATTAGGCAGTACGATGACACTTCTGTTTCTGGACACCCCAATGGTCAGCCTCGCTGGACTTCGCTGGAATTTCGCTGCCACTCTGAATCATGCCTCGCGTCGAATACATTTCTTCACAGGTCTCGATGAGGCACTAACAAAAAAATTCTGGAGTGCGTTTTGGCATAGATTCTTAAGTTAAATGAATGGTACACCATCTATCTCTCGCCTAGTCGGCCCCCTCAATGTACATACTAAAGCGACCCTATAACAGTCTGATCATCGAGCTGAGGGTACTCGCTGGCGTCAGTCATCAGTGTGGGTTCTGGACGATTCAAGGTCCCCCCTGCCCATTTGGGCCCCTTTGCGCCAATCAGCTGTCGGTTCGCTAAGTGTGAGCGAATGGACAGCTCCGACAGATGCTGTCAACAAAAATGGCGATATCATCGGTCACAGTTGGAAAACACAAGCAAGGGGCAGGCAAGGGAACGCACTGAGGATGAAGCAGGCTATATACACGAGATAGCCGTTGGCAATTCCACTCTTGATAGAGAAAGCGAAGAGCGACGTCCCAAACGCTGGTGCGATGGCTTGAGGAAGCATAGTGGACATCTGAATCATGCCTACGAAGAGTATATCACATGACAATAATATTCGTCAAATAGGCGTTTTTTATTCACCATTGATGCTTGCAAGCGCCGAAGCCGTTGGAGATGCATCAGTGGTCATTATAGAAATGCAACTATGGATACGTTTGAATAGTGCCCTGGGTTGAGATCCACTCAGTGACGTAAACCACTCACGTCCAGGTGAATCCGGCAAAACTTGAGCACAATATATGATCAGAGGGTCGACAAGAAAAATCTCACATCACATGCGTACCACCAGAGCAACACGAAACAGAAGAAGGTTAGTTCGAACACCCATCCAGATGGACCCTCCTCCCTTCTGGCCAGCAAATTCAATAAAGGAAGGGGCAGTACAGAGAGGGGCCAGATCGCCATCGCATACTGGTATAGGCGAACGGCAGATGAACGTCCCATGAATTTGTGAATGGGAGAGAAAACGAGCATAGTGGCAATGCCCATCACACCACGAAGCGACATACGCGCGCCGATCTGAGCTTCACTGAAGCCTAATCCGCCTGGAGGATTGAATAGTCAATAAAGCGAATATTTTGGAGGGGAAGGGTAAAGAAACCAGATTTGATGGGTGTGAAAGCAAAGAGAGTGAATACGCTAAAGACAAGTTCGCCCGAAAAACACATGATGAAGTTCGAGACCATCAATGGGACCACGCCCTTCGTCAAAACGGAAAACAATGATGGGAGCTGCTCTTCGGCTGGAGATCGATGACCACGCATCGCAGGGGGGTGAGCTGTCGATCATTGGACTGGTTCGTAGCCCCGTATTGCGCGTTGTCGCGGCGGAAGATAGATGGGTGAAACGCATCACTAGGGGAAGTGTCTGAAGATGTTGTCTTCTTCACGTTTGTCTTTTTACACGGGAGCGTCTATCAAATATTATTAGCTCATGCTAAAACCAAATGACCACGAGAGAATTACTTCCTGCAAGAAAAACGTGCCAAAGATGGCCGCAGACAACGCAAAGGCCCCGCCGACAAAACATGGCAGAACAAATGGATATTCATTCCAAAACGTGTTTCCAAAAATCGTATGAGGAAACCGCCTTTGAGGGTGAACGAGCAAACCGCCTAGTGCCAGACCGACAATCTGCCCGCTACGATAAGTGATGGATATTCCACTGAACATTATGCTTTGATTTGAGCTGTGACGAGGCCAAAACAAGAGATGAAGCTATGAGCCGAGGCCGAACGGTTGCAACCGGACAAACAAACCGGTCAGTGAGCTCTCCACCCATGGTCTTAATAGCTCTAATGATGGAAAAGTTTAGCTGACGACTACATAAATGGGATGGCATAATATAACGCACGTCACAGCGCCACCCAGAGCGCCGCCGAGACAACGACTCAGTATTAAACCAGAGAAAGTGCGGCTCAGTCCAAACGAGACGATCGACATCGCGACACCCACTGTAGTCCAGAGGATTACAGGCTTGCGGCCAATGTGATCAGAGGCATAACTGCATGGCATAACTGTGCAGGTAACTGTTAATCACTTGACCTTCATTGGAAAACGCCTGGTATATGCACTCGCGAGGAAACTCATCCAACTGAAGATCGATTGCTGGGTGGAGTGATGGGAGATTGCCATCAGTTGAACGCGGGATGAGTCTAATGAAAGAAGATGAAGGGCGTACAATGATGCCAGAGTGAAAGCCAACACTTTCGGGGTCATCCACAATTTCCAAGTCAAGGAGCATTTGATCTGAGTAGGAGGGTAAGCTAAGGACTCAGAATAATGAAGCCGAGAAAACTAGTCACTGATGAAGGGAAAGATGAGCTCAAATGCCAGAGGTTGTATCAACGTGAGGAAAAAGAGAGTGGATGCAGGGCGCCAAGGAAATGGTATGGGTCTGCCGATTTTCACCAGAGGCGTTCCTTCAGTGTCACTGTTGTGAGCAGCCATATCGCTCTAGCACTGTCACCATAGGCAAGAATAAAGCCCTATGGGTCTCAGATATATCACCAGTTACAGGTGGTTTGCTTCGGAGCCTCCGAAGCAAAATGTATCAGAGGCTCCGAAGTACAATTGACTTTGCTGGTGCTACGTCAGTAACTGGTAACCACATTTCAAGGAATTCCAAGAGGTTCCGGCACACCTTACAGCTGGTTTCAGAAGAATGGGTATTTTGAAACGCCTGTGCGGTACAATGCAAGAAAAAAGAAGTTCAAATCAGCTTTACTTCTTATGCAATAACCGGTCGTTCTTCCTCGTCACCAGGGTGGCGACCGGCGCAGGTTGTGTTCATGCAAGAGTGGTTTGCGTGACAATAATATGTGTCAAAGCAGGGGCATTTTCTATTCATTATTGAGGCAGATCAGCGGTCATTATAAAGTACACACCTATGGATATATTTGAACAGTGTCCTTGGTTGAGACCCCTCAGCGATATGTACCACTCACGTCCAGGTGAATCCGGGAAAACTGTTCAATATGGTCAGAAGGGGGGCTTCGATAAAGATCATGTGCATACCTCCAGAGCAACAACAAACAAGAAGGCTAATTCGAACACCCATCCAGAAAATTCAATAAAAGAAAGAGCAGTACAGAGAAGGGCCAGATCGCCATCGCATATTGGTTTAGACGAACGGCAGATGAACGTCCGATGACTTGTGAAGGGGAGCGAAAACGAACATGGCGGCGATGACTATAACGCCTGGAAACGACACATGCGCCCAAATTCGAGCTTCGCCAAAGCTTAATCCGCCTGAACAGGTCAATAGTCGATAAGGCTAATATGCCGGGAGGGGGTGAGGAACTCAGATTTGATGGGTGAGAGCAAAGAGTGCAAACAAGCTAGAGATTCGCTTAAAAACACATAATGAAATTTGAGACCATCAGTGGGATCATATCCTTCGTCAAAATGGAAACCACTGATGGGAACCGCTCTTCTGCTGGAGATCGATGATCGGACATCGGACAAGCTCGTAGTAACGTATTGGACGTTTTCACCGTAGAAAGTAGATGGATGGAGCCCATCACTACGGGACGTGTCGGAAGATGCTGTCTTCTGCCCTGGTTTTAAGTTCTATCAAATATTATTACAGTAGCTGATGTCAAAATCAAATAACCACAAACAAGGTTTACTTCCCGGGAGGAAAACGTGGTGAAGAGGCCCGCAGACAACGCACCAACAAACCATGGAAGAACAAATGAGTATTCATTCCAGAATCTGTCGTTGAAAATCGTATGTGACCGCCGTTGGGGATGAACGAGTAAACCGCCCGGTGTCAAACGAACAACCTGCCCGCTACGATACGTGATGGCCTTCCTACTGAAGGTTATTCTTTGATTTGAGCTGAAGCCAAAGTGTGGCGAAGTGTGACGGGAGGCAAATAAACCGGCCAGCGAGCTCTCCGCCCATAGACCTCATGGCTCTAATGATGGAGAAGTATAGGCAATAGCCACGTAAATGGATGGCATGGTATAACTCGCGTCGCAAAAGCATCCAGAGCACCACCAAGACAGCGGCTGTCCAAACGAGACAATAGACATCGCGACACCCACCTTACTCCAGAGGATTACAGGCTTGGGGTCAGTATGATCAGGGGCATAACTGCATGGCATCCTGTGCAGGTAGCAGTTGATCGAGTGAGCTTCATTCGAAGAACCGTGGTATACGCACTCGCAAGGAAATTCATCTGGGTAGAATGTTCTAAAATTGTCATCGATTGAGTGCGGGATAAGTCCAATGAAAGAAGATGAAATGATACCAGAGTGAAAGTCAACAGTCTCGTGGTTGATGCAGGGCGTAGGAGGTCCGATCCAGCAGTGGTGTTCTTTCAGTGTCACTGATATGAGCGGCCCTAATGCTCTAGCACTGGTGCCGTGTGAAGTGAGGTGGCCCAATTATCAAAGACAGGCTTTATGACATTCTCCAGAACATGCGTTTACTGAGATCCCCCAGGCCTGAGCCTAGAAGCCTGAAAACGGTAAATATTGTCTTTCTGTGAGGAGCGCTAGTCTAATTCAATAGAACTTCCAAATTTGGTAGTAGTCGTGACCGTACTTCCCCTCAACAAATTAAAGGGAGCGGACCACGAGCCACTAGAGACTCACGGAGCCACGCTTTCGCGTATGTTGGTCCCATGACAATTGCCCAAGATCCCGTTTGGAGAATACCAAGTAAGAAATGTCTCTGGCTCTACGTGCTTCAACATTAGCTCAACTAGATCAATTCTCAGCCCGACCGTGCCCCTTCTATAGTTCGGGGAAATGCTACTTTGCCCAGGCTTGCAATTTTCGCCATGACATAACCGTCAAGAGCCCCCGTCATATCCGTCCAATTCCGCAAATTTCGTACACCTTGCCAGATGATGAATCGCGTCGCAGCTCCACCGAATCCTCAGTGTTCTCTGTCCTGGACTTGAATGATTCAGCTTCTCCTGAAAATAAAGGTATCGAACCCGATGTGAACATTCAGGATTTCGCTATCCAAGAAGTCGAACAACTTCCTGAGTTCAATTCGCCGATTCAACTCGTAAAGGAACAAGACTATCATTCTTCACGGGGCCCTGAAACTTTAGCATATCTTGCAGAGCTCAAGGACTACCACCAGAGACTCCTTAATAATCAGTCCATTCACTCGGCAGTCCAAGAGGTTCCGCACAGCGATGCGAAGGAGTTGGCCTCATCATTGGTATGTGCTACATCTTCTCCTCGTAGTCTGCCTCGAGCCAAGTATGTCGATAGTCATCGAAGGGCAATTCACCTGTCATTCTCGAGCGACAACTTTCTCCGCAAGAACCACAAATTAACAGTTCAGAGACCCTTTCGACCCTGGACCCTTCACCTAGAGCAGATACTCCAATATTTGGGTCCGTTTCTGTTCGCCATACCGGTTTGCGACCGTTAAGATTGGTACGTCCATTGCCCAAACATCGTGTTTACCGACATGTATGAATTAGATTGATTTCAGCCCGAATTGATATCCGCCTCTGCCACACCCCCTCCAGAATCTTCGTCGGCTTATGATATTATGGGAGACATCCCCTCTCGCATTGAGGGTAATCTCCCCCCGGAGGTTGGGTCTCCTCCACCAACTTCCCATGACGTCAGTACCAATTCATCTAGGCCTAAAATGACTGCAAACTCATGCTTATCAGTCTTACGGCGACATGTCCTTATCTGAATTCTACGCTCATGAACCTCACGAAGACTCACCGATATTGAGCGTCGGCTTCGTCGATTCACCTCTCGAGTTCACATCACCCCCACGTCGTCCAACACCAACGCCCTCAATAACGAATACGGCTCATGATGCCCATGCGACGGTACGTTGCATTTCAATGTGTCTTGATGGCTTTCTCATCTTTCCTGGAGATCAGCCCAGCATGCCCATTGCTACGGAGCCTATCTATACCACACCTGCAGACGCCACACCGTCGAGATCTCACTCCACTACGGAATCCATCAGGAGTACCACAAGGATTCCCTCGAGATCTAATTTCTTTCTTCCCGAGGCACTCCCGACAGACCTAGATCGAGTGCCCTCCCCTTCCGTAGCATTCTCGCATAGCCCCCGCGGTCGACCCGAGGCAAGCACAAGTTCGAACTCCATCCCCTCAGACATAAAGGAACCTTCAATACCTTCGTCAACGAGTCGATTAGGGTCCCCGATATCGTTCGACATGTATCAACACAGCCCAAATAGTTCTCATGGCCGCCGGGGGCAGCCATCATTCTCGCCTCCCACCGAGGATATGAGCCCTGTCGATTCTCCACGGAACCCGTCGCTGCACAATGTGCGGTCTTCCCTGTCCCGACGGTCGAGCGCATCTCGGCCACGTGCGAAGTCGGGTTCGGAAGTGGCAAGGATACCGTCTGAGCCATCTATTCCCCCACTTCCCACAAGTGCTTCCACTGCAACTCATTTCCCTCGTCCGCCTACTGCATTCTCACATTCGCGATCCGTTGCATCCTCGTCGTCTCGACCACATTTGTTCTTTGCTCTGGCCTCGGACTCTCCCAAACAGGTGTCAAAGCTGTTAAACAGCGGTCAGGCAGATGCAAATGATACTGCAGGGCCGTTTGACCTTCCCGCACTCATCTTTAGTCTTTCTAATGACCAACTGGTAAACAAAACCGAAATAGTCAAGACTCTACTCGGGCATGGAGCTGATCCGTCTGTGGTGGAACATCTGGTTCCGTCACGATCCTCTGCTGACGCTGTTGATCCTGATAATGAGGAACCGGATGAATCTCCCCTTGCGGAGAAAATTCGTAGCGCGATGAATCCAGCCATTCGGTGGGTTATTCGTTCACGCTTCAATCGATCATGTATGTACCAATCATTTCGACTCTCGACTTGATAGGTATTATCTCGGGAGGCAGGGTGCCCCTACTCAGAGCCAGGTTGAAGCACTACAGGCTAGCCGTTTTGACCCTCTATTGCGAGCACGTTTCTGTTTGGTTGGACAAGATCTTGCTCTGGCCGAGCTGATGCGTGCGGTAGCGAGCCATTCACGTCGGAAGAACGATACTGCTTCACTATCGCTTGTGCTTGCTGGTAACGTGGCTGTTTTATGTATTGCTATCGCATTTCTTCATGTTCTTTTGTAGGTCCCAGCGGTCACGGCAAGAGTTATTTGGCGTCCAGAAGTGAGATATCCTGCTTGTAGTTGACAACAACTGACGGGAATGATTTATAGTCGGATTCCTGCTCGAGGCACCCCAATATATCGTCAATATGACAAATTTGCGGTCACAGGAAGACCTCATGCGAGCCAAGTCCCTTGCCGTGGAGTCCGACGTAAGACGCATTCCTAACTTTGCCATTCTCGCGCTTTATCTCCGATTCTGGCCCATCAGGACTCGGAAAATCTTCTACACTTCCTCTCGCGTCACCAAGGTTCCCGATGTGTCGTCATTCTTGAGGTTTGTCCAACCATCCGCCTTGAATGCTGGGATGTGGACTTATATCCGCACGTCTCACAACCACACAGGAGATCGAGAAAACAGCAGAAAAACAGGCCCTGCACACACTTCTGATGCCATGGGAACTGGGAAAATTACCAGCTGCTTCCTCTCATGAGGTTATTGAGACATCGAAGGTGATCTGGGTGTGCACATCCAATGCAGGGGAGGAACATGTATTCGAATTCAGTCATTCAAAAGACATCAATACGCCTTCCACCCGAAATGAATATGCGAAACTGATGGTCCGCATGCGTGGGCGACTAGCGGATGAACTCGGGGTATGTTGATACCACGCGGAATTAGCCTGGAGAAGGCATTTCTGATTTCGAGTCTCATGATTTCTGAGCGGGTCTTGATTTATATAGGCATCGATCGTATCCCGCGTCAACGCAGTATTGCCTTTCCTTCCATTCACATTGGACGAACAGCGAGCTCTGGCATCCGAAACACTATCGGAACTTGTATCGCGAGAAGATACACCTCCCGCCTGGCTCAGCCAGAACCGTGTGGCAGACGAGCTTGTTGATCGAGCGGTTGAAGAATATATGGAGAGAGAAGGTGCACGGTCTATACATCGTGCAGTACAGATGCTTTATGAGGAAGGGATGTATCAATAATCTCAGAGGTATGGTGGGTATCTTCTAATCATTTCCGAGGTTGCACCCCGCAAGAGTGGATGGGGTGAGTTGATTGTATTCTACAGCAATATTTTTGGCGGGCTTCGTGATGGACATTCACAATGACGAATCTGAATGACACCACAGCTTCGTGTTTGATGAGGATATAAACGCCTGAACAGGGAATTTATTTTGAGAGGGTTCAGTAAAGCAAAAAGTGAGAACGATGGACTGTATTCGAGTACATTCGAAGGAGGCGAGATAAATCCACCGGGTGAACTAGGACGATGGCACGGTGGAAGAGGAGCACAGATCAGGTACTTGTCACCTTCCATTCGTGGTGCTGGCCTCTTGGATCCGTTGATCGCATGGACGACGTGGTCGCGGAGGTACCGGTAATGGAGGTCGTTTTGTCGCGTCCACGATTGGGGTTGATGATGGAGGGGATACCGTTCCACGATAGGCTGATCGTGAGATTGTATGCGAAGAAAGGGAGGGGTCAGTTGAGGGGCGTGACGGGATTGACAACGGCGATGGCTGAGGTGCTCTTGATGGGGGAAAGTTGCGCGAAGACGTTTCAGACATCCATTTCCTGATCTGTTCTGGACTGGCGGTGGGACTGCTCATCTTAAGTGGGGAAGGGAGCATATTCACTGGTAGATCGTGTGAATTGACTAGAGATACAGCGTTGTTGGTTGATTGTGGATCGGGATTCAGAGTAGATGATTGCCGCCCCTGCCGACCAGGACGTTCGATGGTCGAATGCGGCAGGTATGGAGCGGTTCGTGGCTCAGCTGTGGCCGGGCGAAGATGCTCGGTGTTGGAAGGCGATCGAAGGGATGGCCCAGAAGTCCGAGTTTGCGTTTGGTCTGCAGACGTTTCGGGTCGACGAGGTAATTTACCATTCCGGGCCTGTCGCAGAATCGAGGAAGTATGCCCCTTTCCAAAAAGGGGGAGGCCTTTTTTAAAGCTCTGCGAGACGTTTGTTTCGCGGGAGTGAGGCGGAGCGGCTGAATCGGTAGGTGCTAGGTCGAAGTTGAATTCAGGGGACCCAGCCTTCGTCCCCCACATCGTTGTAGATGCGATAGCTCCACTGCTTGGAGGCGAGGAAGTTACGACCGTAGTTTGCACCACCAGCGGAAGTATCGTGCGGTCCAATGTTGAGGGATTGGGGGGCTTTGTGTTCGATATCTTTGGCACCACGGGGATCGGAAGAGATGTGTAGCTTAACTTATCCACTTTGGAAGCGGAGATTTTTGGGGAGACGGACTTCTTAACGACCTGGAGTAGCCCTATTTTCTTTCCACATTCTGGATTGAGCAATTTGGGGGAGCACATAAAGCACAGTGGAGTAAACATCTAAACATGAATGATCGGTGTGCTCGTCCTGGCATGTTATTTGATCTGCTCACTTTTTCACCGGTCATCTTTTCACCATTCGATGTCAGGCGGTCTTCAATCGAGTACCTGAATTCCCAGGGTGCTAGACCTTTGCCTTCGGATCCTTTAACGGCATATGTACCGTTATTTTTGACCGTAAGTGACGATTCTCGGGACATGTAATCGTAGGTAGTGTCACCATTGAGTGACATGCGCCGCAGAGTAGGTGCACTGTCAAAAGCCTGGATGATATCCGATAAGGATCTCAAATGAGAGTGTGTGAGGGGAACTGCATACCGAGTAATGAAAACACCATGACTGGGTCTCAATCAGCCGATATTCGGCAATGCCTCCAGGGAACATTACGGAAGGCATGAAAGTCGATGGTACATGGGGCGATATCTCGGCACCACCAGAAGCGCTGGACTCTGGCGCCGTCTCCGAGAGCTGATCCCCACGTGTGTAGTGATTAAACACGAATTGGGGGTTTATTTCCCTGAACCTCTCCTGTAATATATTGATTCATTAGATTAGTTGTGCGAACCCAGAAAAGGCTCCTCACCTGATCGATGTACAACTCGACCACCAAATCCTTTAGATGACGGAGGGAGGGCTCGAGGTCAGACGCATCCGAAGTCCTGGCGTCTGTCGAGCTCGATGCTTCTTTCGCAGGGCCAAAGACAGGTCCAGATAGAATCGCATTGCTTCCACGAGCAGTGCTTGTCGGATTTACCATATTTTCCTGACTGTGGCCACTGCTACTCCCCAGTCTGCGATAATTGGCACGAGGATGCCTTGATGCGAGTTGCTCTTGATACAAGGCACCAGGGTGAGAAGGGGTGCGGTTGGCTAGAGCAGCAACAATTTCAGGATGGTGAACGTGGGAGAGGCGTGGGAATGCGGAAGGCAGATTATTTCCGGCGTTCCCAACTGGCACATGGAGAGAAGCACAAGAATCACTCCCTTCGAGTGCGAAACTCTCGTGGATGGGACTCCGAAACGATGGATGTTGTACACGTACATCATCCTTGGGCTGCCTCAGCAGTGGGACCCCGTCGGAGGCAAAACTACTGCGAATCTCGCTACGATCATCAATCGAGGGAGCATAATCGCTACAAGCCACCGAAAGGGCGAACATGGAGCGTCCAGCAGGTATTGCAATGCCATTTCTAGATGAGGGTCGGGCGGAGAAGGGTGTGCAATGACTAGGGGTATTTTCGGAAGGAGAAAGAAGAAGAGGTGATGATTGGAAGGAATACTGGGATGCGGTGTCGGCGACGGCAGGCGGCTGTGGTCCACTGTCATATGGTGATCGTAACCTCTCTTCGCTATCCGCCGCGGGGGCATCGGAGAATTGATCGATCGTAATGGGAGAGAAGTGGGAGAAATTCGGTCGAGTCAGGAAAGCGCTAGGGGTACTACCTGTGCTGAGCTCAAGAAAATCCTCTCTACAGTCTGCAAGCCCCACCGCAGAATCTGCTGCAGGGGCGGGACGAGTATCAATCAAGGACGGGACAGTGGTGGAAGTTATTGACGAGGTATCTGCGGAGGTACGTGTTCCAGAAATCCCCAAGGCGTGGCCGAAGAGGGGACGGGTGAGTTTGGGCTGCTCTTGTCTGAATCAAAAGATATCGGAATGATTTCCTCATTCCGCGAATTGGGAAGGGGAGACACGCTGAGGACAGGCGAGGACGTAGTGACGGAACTTGGTTCAGCAACCGGACCAAGCATTCCAGTGCGACACAGCGACAGAAAGCACTAGAGAATGCCGGATGGTTGTGCGAATCGAAGAAGGTGCAGATGCACAAGAAATGCTGTTCAATTACACAGATATAGTATAGAGCCAGCGAAACCGAATAAAAAGCGCGGATGAAGTGGTACGAGCCTACCAGGAAACTGCAGGCAAAGGACTAACAGACACGTTGTCGGTCGCCGCCAGGTGCGTTGGCCCCGGGTAGCAGCTGGAGGGAAAGAACACACCCTCACAGATCATTGGAATAGTAGAGCCGAAGTGGTAGTTAATTTTGATAAAGTTGCACCCATGTGGGCTTGTTCTCTTGGTAACAAGATCTAAGCCAGCACCCCCGAAAGTATAGAGGGCCTAAAAAGGGGCAGCTCAGGATTTCTGGCGATTTGGGTTGGGGCCTAGAACGCTCCTGAATGGTTTTGGTCCATGCTCGGGAGCTTTGATGGGTGAACTGACCTTGGGGCGGATCCAGAGGCAAGCCAATATTGGCAACTAGTGACTTTGGAGACCGCCTCGATCGTGACAAACGTGTTGTCAAGTTGGCAGTCACAATCGGCTGGGGAACAGGTGAGGAGTAAATACAATCTAGGTCGATCTTTACACATGCAGACTAGGGTCCCTCCTTTCTTGGGACGATTAATAAACCCCCATCAGCATAGCATTCATTATGTCTTTGGTTGCCCACCAAGTTGCGTTGTCAAGCCCAGTGCATTTTGCCCTCGACGACTACACTATTTTAATTGTATGTAGGATGTCAAAAAAATACGCTATAAATGATGGAGATCCAGACGAAGTACATAATCATGGGGTGCAAACACTGTGTGCGGTTTCGTTGCAAACGAATCAAGCCTTCGGCAGCACTGAGCTCTCCGACGTATCACACCTCCTAGCAATTGACCCAAAATTTCGCCTGATAAACTATCTCCCTGATCATTACGTTAACAGGGCGATATACTTCAGCTCGCTGCGCGGTTTTCGCGTAGAAAAGGAAGTCAGTGCCCGTGGGGGAGGGGGAGACCCGAACTCACTTCTGCACTTGCTGTCCTACCAACATGCTTGGATATATGGTGACCGGCTCTTCTTCAGTGCGTGCTCGGGCAGCCGATTGCAGGGACTCTATTGGAGATAGCTCACTGACAACCATACTCAGAGACGTTTCCATGGGAAGATGGCAAGAGAACCTACTAGTCCGAGGACAAGTGCCAAAAAAAGGTACTCGATATTCGGATCAATGGCCTTTCGACCTTGCTTCGTTCACAGCCTGTCACGGTCACTTAAGTAATCCTTCTCTCCCGGACAGTCGAGTACCTACCGATATCGTATCATCATTGACCACAACTTCGTGAAATCCCGCGCATATTAGACCGCCAGTCAAGTGCTGAGGAGATAACGTGAACCGAAGTGAATAGAATATGAAAAATTACGCGCGCTTACTTCCAATTGTTTCCCGGCCTGGACCAATAAATATCTACCCGGAGGAACCTAAACAATCAAGCGACCACGTGCCCATCAAGCCGACGGCAGCAGAAATGACCAATGATTCGTACTCTAACTGCAATTCTGTTCCCACTGTTGCGTCCCCAGATGTGCAACCCTGGATATCTTGAGCGTCCGTGAATCGTACTTCGAAAGAAGTCAGTCAAAGACGTATAACTTGAACAACGAAGCACGATGCTCACAGAAATTGAGATCAGTATGGAAGCCGGCCAGAATAGTGTTCTTCTGGCCATATTTTCGCAAGTCTGATGCAGTAGGCGCTAACAAGTGCGGTCTGTGCGTATGTCAAAGGGTTTTGTGGGGAGTCGGACCATGCAATACCGAAGAAGTAGCACTTACCCGTACTTTCCTGCGTCCGTGAAAGAAGCTCTATCAAGACCAAGCCCAAGGGCAGTCATCTCAGCTACACCTTCCACTCTGCAATGGGGTCAATCATCTGAGGAAGAATTCATGGGAGAATCACTCACGCTGTCTTCATGGACTTCCCCCAAGTTTCCAATCTCGATTCCCATACATCTGCCAACGTTCTGGAATGACATTGGGCATATTCAACGATGGGAACTTGGTTTCATATGGGGGAGGAGTAGACATCTTCCAGAAAAAGCGACATTTGGGATCAGCGCCATGGCCCGTAATGTCAAGGGGTCGCTCCGACGGGGCCAGTCTCTCGATAATGTGGAGACAGGACTCGTCAGATGCACACTTCGGTCTTTCGGTTCCCTCGAGAGTCACACCGACTTGATAGCGAATTCCTTGCGCTCGTCTTTTCTAGAATGTGATAAGTGTTAGGCCATGCGTGCGTTGCATTGAGGTAGGATGCACTTGAGCTCCTCCTCAGGAAGATTAAAGTAATCCTCCATCAGATCGAGGAATTGTTCATTGTCCGCTTCTGCAACACGAGAGTCCTTCACCACCAGAGCACCGTAGTGTATCAATGCATCAGCGGCCTGCGATAGCAATTAATACTGGTCATTAGTCGTATGTAGACACAAGGGGTCATCGACCGCACATTCTGAGCTTCTTGTATGGCGGCCTGTGAAAAAGGATCTTGAAGAAATATATCAAGATCGATCACTGGCAAAGAATCCATCGTGATCTGTACGTTTTGGCTGGTATGCAGAAGTCGACTTGAAGTGATTGAACGGAAAATGCCGAGGCTTAGCATGCACAAGCCAGGCGAATATATCGGGGATGGTGGATCGTTTAACCCTGCCCTCGCCTGCTCAGGGTCAGCGGTTGCGTCCCGGTGGTTTCGGCGCGTCTGCGAGATAAATCTTCGTCCTTTGGCCCTCCATCTCCGGGTACCTCATGGCACAAACTCCAAATGTACATGGATATAAGAGTATTTTGACGTTGGTCATGTTCCTGCTGACCAGTAAGTATTCTAGGTTTTCTCGTGCTTTTCTTTGAAGGGCTTCTGCAGATAAGTACTGACCAATCACTGGCCAGATCTTATGGTCGTCTTTCCGTTTCATGTTTCGGTGCGAATCCCAGGATTTATTGTTTATCGCTTGCGGCGGTTTCTCGTCAGTGCACGGATTCTCTCTGTGGAGCCAACCCGGCAAACGATATCCCGAGGAGACCTCCAGAAATCCGCCAAGGTGTTGGTTCCGTTCAACTTCATTACGATGCCCCCGATTGTGGTGCTGCTTCTCCTTGGTATTGGTACCATTGGAAGGAAGGAGCTCCACGATGGGATCATTGGCGCCGGAGGGTATGCCCGACGGGTCTGTAATATTGCCTCCACGAATCGATCTCTGGTTTGCAGAATTAAACCCATCGATATTATGGCGCTGTTTTTGTCTCTCGCTTACATATCCCTTTCCCTGGATGCCTCGGGCCTCCTACGATTCCTCGCTTTCTGGGTTCTCAAGAAGGGGGGTTCCCAAGGCCGCAGATTATATTTCCTCTTGTACACATTCTTTTTCGTATCGGGTCTCCTCATCGGTAATGTGAGGGATCAAGTGAATAACCCTCCGTGGTACATCTCACATATCCATGCAGGATCCCGTTATTTTGTCGGGAACAGCGTTTCTAGCCTATATGACTAGAGTGGCGGGCATCATACCTCCAACGGCTTGGATATACGCTCAATTTGCGGTTGCGAACATATGTGAGTCAGCCAGTAAACAGTGTTTATCATTTGCATGTACTTCTACCAAACGATTCCCATAAGCTTCGGCCGTTCTTGTCTCCTCAAATCCCACGAATCTGGTATTGGCAGGGGCATTCAATATCTCCTTCATTATTTACGCCGTCAATGTTATCATTCCGGTTCTTTTCACGGCAGCCATCCTATTCCCCTTTCTCCTGTACTTCACTTTCGCGTCAAGTACCCTTATCCCCCGCTCTATCAATATTGGCTCGCGTGGGCATGACAGTGATGGCAATGATCAGGCGGACTTGAGGTCCGCTCTCATAGACAAACGCGGGGCGATCTTCGGCTGTATCCTCCTTGTCATCACGCTCGCCATTCTGCTCGTCACGAGTGCAACTGGCCTCCACGTCGGTGTGTACGCCATAACCGTCCCCGCAGCAACGATAATGCTCGTGCGAGACACCATTCATGATTATACGTTGCATTTGGAGCGGCGCGATAGTTCTGACGAGGGTATAAAGGCACAAGGCACTCCTGATGATGCAGCCACGGCTCTCGCAATGACGTCAACTGGTATGAGAAAGATGTCACATGGAACACAACCTCCAAGGGAGGATGTTGAGATGTCTATCGACGCCTTTCGGTCTGACAATCCCAATGAGATCCCAGGTCCCAGTACGAGGATAGACACAGCAATCAGGATGTTGTGCGGATGATAGACCCTTGTCATGATATTCATTCTCTTAGTCCCGCCCCTCTCTTGTCGTATCCCCCCACTATTGGATTGGCTACGAAACCGCTGGCAGTCAGCGGCGACCTCTCCTCGTTCATTCAGCACTGGTTACGCGCCCTCTCCGATACGTTCCCGACTGTGAGCTCAGTGATGGTTCACATCCCATTTGCTCTTTTGCTCTTCGCCTTTTCTATGTTTGTCCTTGTCCAGGGCCTTTCCTCCCAAGGTTGGGTCGAGATTTTGGCTCAATGGTGGAGTGCTTGGGTTCACAAAACGGGTTCAATTGGGGCGGTCGCAGGCATGGCTTCCTTTCCGTCTGTCTGTGCAACGTTGGTGTCGCTATTCGATCTCAAACTGCATGCCTCTACATTGACCTTCACATGGGGCGCATAGTTTGCTGGGACAAATATAGGTGCTACGATCCTCCTCTGCCGGGTCCTGCAATTATGGGACGTTGCACAAAAGCCTACTCTTCGGACCCGAGACGGAGCGGTAGGCACCCTCATTCGGCTGTACGGGGCCCCAGATCAGGTGGTTCTCAACCATTTCTTGTTGGGTAGATATATGCTCTGGCCTTAGGTGCCAATTATGGGCGTTCAGTGCCTCCTTTTCAGCGTCCCTGGCTGGTCTCCTTTGGCGCGACATCTTGCGCCGTAAACAGATCTACATCCGTCGACGTGATTTTGGTCGGTTGAACATCCCTATCGTCACCATCGCGATGTCGGTCGGGTGTAGCATCCTGGTGGGGCAGATATACATTATCAAGAGCAACAGTCCTCGGACGTGATGCACCCTAAGATCACATCTTCGATCTCCTGGGGGGGTGTGAGACTATCTTGGGCGAAGTGGAAAGCCACTGTGAGAGAAGATGGGGGGTGGTTGGGCACGTGCCTGCCGTTACGAGGAAGAGAAAGTCATTCCCGAGTATGCCACTCTAGGCCCGCGAAGGCTTTTCCGGTATTGAACTTCCCCACCTTGAGGTACGTCCCGTCATCTATGCACTGCAGCCATTGGACAATATTTGTCAATATACTACCCGGACGCCCTCGAGACCTGGAGTGATAAGTTTTCACGACTAATATGGTAGCAGGCTTCATCGACGCAAAGAACCAGCCAAAGTTCTATCGACCACAACATCGAGCATTGTAGAATTGATATGAACGCTCGGGTCCTCTTGCAATTGACGCGGAATAGGTGGAAGATGGTGCGTCTTACAGAGAAACACATACATATGCTAGAAAAATCATACCTACCCTCTCGATTGATTCGCCACACCATTGTACCTTAGTCGGGAGCCTAAGGAAGATGCGGGGCCCCCACTAATGGAATCCGAAATATTTCTGAGAATTTGACCTTGAGGTTCTTCGGTATTTGCTATGAAGAACATGAAACGCAGTAGATGAGGTAGGGGGAGAATGCTTGGAAATCAAATCGCCAGCAGAGTTGACTGCAATGTCCCAAGACCTGCGATCATTGTCCCACCTGGGCTCTTGGGATACTGTAAGAGACATGTTATCGAATGCAGGCTCAAGTGGAGTCCCGGAAAATACGTTCGTAATCCTGGCTCTCGTCCCCGGGGGATGAACGCACTCGTTGGGGTAGTTGCACCTTCTACCTTCTGTCTCACTGCCTGGTTCGAGACGCCGCTGCTCCGCTGCTCCGTGGGCGAAAAGCCCTAGCAAATGGAGGCTGATGGACACAGGTGGGCAGCATTGATTCTAAATATAGTAATTCGCGCTCACTGACCTCTCCGTCCACCCGTGGCTTTCCTTGTCTTCAATAATCATTCTCACTCCTTCCCACTGCCTTCCGCCCTTCGGCCACGAGAGTCCGGTCCGTTTTAAATCACCACATCCCCCATCATTGCTGGTTCTGCCATTTGCACTGCACCTATTGAATCATGTATCGTAATCGCGCTCTCATTCAGCCTGAACGAGATCACTGCCTCGTGGTCGCCTCCTTGCCACTAGGACTCGCACCCCAATCCCTCATCTTTAAACAATCCAACAGTTATATTCCTCTCTAGGACATCATGACGTCCAAAGACCCGCCGAACCCTGCAGAAATGCGACATGTCCATATCTCAGGTATCCCATCCCGTTCCATGCACAATTTGCATCTAACAAACCTATTTGGCCCTCGCGACAGAGGCCAGATGCAACAGTCCTCTTCTACGTATATCGAAACGTTATCGTCTTGACATTCCAAGTCAATCTCGTCCTAATATCATTGGCCTTCGTTCGCCGAAGTCAGAATACATCAAGGCAACACAGGATGGCGTGACATGGAAAAATCCCTTTAGGGATCAGTTGTAGGTCTACTTCACGCAGATATGCAGCATCACTGCTGATGACAGCCACTACGCAGTACGGTTATTCCAACCTCTACTGATTACAGCCTGGATATAGCTTTACTCGAGCACCGTCGTGTCCATCGGGGGCGATTCGTTGCATCCTGTAGTTTGGATCCCTCCCCTGCCACAGACGAAGGTGAACCTGCTGATATTTTGTGTGAGGATTGGGCCATGCTCACACACGGTGTTTATTCCTGCAGAGATACACCTCGATTTGAAAGATGGCGCGAACAAAAAGGTCGGGGACCTTACACTACTTCTTACATCCTCTCTTGTATCCACTAGAGATGCTGTCGAGAATGTAAACCAGGCTGTCGAGCAGCTAGGTCCCGGACTAGCTGTCGTCAATAATCTCGTCCAAGCTGCCGCCCCACTTGCAGCACAGGTCACAACCGAATTCAATGCTTGGCATACGTTGTTGAGTCGCGTCGGGGCCCTCGTAAAAGTTGTTGATATAGTCGCCGAGGCACGTTTCATCATGAATCACCTATCCCCCGCGAGCACTAAAAAGTATTTACAAACAGGTTCACCCCTGGATCAAGGGAGCATGGGGAGTCGTCTCAGTAGCATATGGGGTATGACTTGAAGCAAGTTTCGTATCTGTGTGCTTCCTCACTGGAGTTCCATCAGATCGCTTCCCAGCAGAGCGACCGAGACGCGGAAGTAATGGGTTTAGTGCAGACTATGGCGGATACGTGCTCTTTGGCCGACAAAGCTGAGGAGTTGAAGAAACGCTCTGAAACGGGTCAAGACATCATTATCCAAATCCTGCGACAAGTAATGGAATGCGCGTATTTCATTCAGGCCTATTGCAGACACAAGTCCTTTAGTACGTGGAAACCCGCACATTCTACTTACTTCAAGACTGATTAGTATGGGCCGCAGTCACCCGCGTTGGGAAGTACACGGTTTCTCTTGTTGACGCCCAGATCAAGAACTACAAGGATAACCTTGATAAACTCCGACGGAATCTGATTGACCATGCGAACATACAATGCTCTGTGATTACGTATCGCGTCTTAGACGTCGTAATTGAAGCTCGTGAGTGCATCTCGCGTCTTTGGTCACAACCTGTGTTCTAAGATAGTTCACAGATGAGTGGGGAGTGCTCAGCGATCTAAAATATGCCTCGGATGCCCATCACGATCTGGATAAAGCGTGCTTAGCGGGCACGCGTACAGAGATCATCGACGCTATAGTGCGTTGGGCTGTCGGAGGGGAACTGCCGTCGTCTGATCCCACTGGCTCAATGCCGTTGAGATTCAACGAATCATCTCGCATACTTTGGTTGTGTGGCATGGCCGGTGCGGGGAAATCGTCAATCCTTCGCTCATGCGCAAAATGCCTTGATGACCTTAAACGCAAGGGGTCGTACTATGGCTTCGATAAAAATACACCTGGTGTAAACCTCACAAACCTCTTCAGTACGATCGCCCGAGATCTCGCCGACCTCGATAGGTCCCGGAAGCAGCGCCTTGTCGATATTGTCAAGGATGACACCGCGATACGAACAACCGGCAACTGCAAATTGCAGTTCCAGCACTTTATTATTGCGTCATTCGAGGGTGACGAGGCGGTGGGGAAGACCGTTGTTTTCATCGATGCATTCGATGAGTCCGGGAACGAAGCAGTTCGCGCCGACGCCCTCGACATTCTAACAAAGCGAGCATCAGAGTTCCCCCAGGGTCTTCGAGTCGTAGTCACTTCGAGATATGAACCTGATATTCAGGATGCGTTGCAGTCGCGGCCACGTGGGGTTGATGTCCTACTTGTCGACGACATCCCGGCTGATCAGACCTCGCGCGACATTGCGAAGTATGTGTACCATGAACTTCGCAATGTGAATGAATTCCGAGAGGCAGAGTACCAGACGCATCTGGGTGCGCTCATTCGGAAGGCTGGAACATCATTTCAGTGGGCTGCTACTGCCTGTCGCTTCATTTGCAGCCGTTATGCTGGGGTCGACCCACGGGATCAGATTAGGACAATGCTGCGTGCTGATACAGAGCTGTATGGGCTGTATAGCACCGTCATGAAAGAGCACTGCAATCCATCCGATGACATGGCCGTACGACGAGTCAAGTCAATCCTAGGCCGAATCATATGTGCTCAGGAGCCTTTATCATTGCATGCTCTTGTCCACCTAGGTCCGCCCGATTCTATCCTCAGTCCACATGACATGGGAATACAGCGGGAAATTGTGAAACATCTTGCCTCACTCCTTAGTGGTACGCGCAGTGACCATGAGCCAATTACACCTCTCCACTCGTCTTATCGCGACTTCTTGTGTAACCCGGAGCATAACAAAGATTTCTACATTGATGAAGGAGAAGCAAATGAGCATATGGTCCTGGCATGCTTCCGAGTGATGGACGAGAGCTTGAAATTCAATATCTGTGAACTCCCGACGTCATTCCTTCGCAATGCTGACATCCCGGACATTTCTGGTCTCATAGACAAACACATCTCTAATCATCTGTCTTATGCTTGTCGATACTGGTGTTTCCACATATCCGCGATACCTGCCGGGGTTCCTGGGAAACATGTGGAATCATTCTTCCGGAAGGATTTCCTACACTGGTTGGAAGTGATGAGCCTCACACGGAGCTCCCCTCAAGATGCATTAGCCTCACTTAACATCTCTCATGTAAGCACAGATGCTGAAGCTGTCTGCCAATTCCTAACATGGATTCCCCAGATTGCTGAAAACTTAGTTAAAGTGCGACATGATGCAATAGAATTCATCTCCATGTTTGGGGTTGCCATCACAACAAGTGCACCTCATATCTACCTCTCTGGTCTCACATTTGCTCCCACATCATCACTCCTATATCAGCAGTGGCAAGGTCAATTCCCAGGAATTGCAAAACTGATTCATGGGCAACTTCACCACTGGCCACACATTAGGCTGATCCTAAAAGGACATCACAATGGGGTAACATGTGTTGCTTTCTCCCCTGATGGCAAGCAGGTTGCTTCCAGCTCCTGGGATAAGAGCATACAACTCTGGAATGCAGAGACAGGTGTCAGCATTGGTCCACCAATGGAGGGGCATGATGGTCCCATCTACTCCATTGCTTTCTCACCTGATGGCAAGCAGATTGCTTCTGGCTCTGAGGACAAGACCATACAACTCTGGAGTGTGGAGACAGGTGCAAGCATTGACCAGCCAATGCAGGGACATTCTCGCTCACTCTCTGCCATCTTATCCATTGCTTCTCACCTGATGGCAAGCAGATTGCTTCTGGCTCTGAAGACAAAACCATGCAACTCTGGAATGTGGAGACAGGTGCAAGCATTGGCCAGCCAATGCAAGGGCACCATGATACCATTTGGTCCATTGCTTTCTCACCTGATGGCAAGCAGATTGCTTCAGGTTCTGAGGACAACACCATACAACTCTGGAACACAGAGACAGGTGCAAGAATTGGCCAACCAATGGAAGGGCATAATGATCTCATCTTTTCCATTGCTTTCTCACCTGATGGCCAGCAGATTGGCTTCTGGCTCCAGAGATGGACCATACAACTTTGAATGCAGAGACAGGTGTAAGCATTGGTGAGCCAATGGAAGGACATGATGTAGGCATCAGATCCATTGCCTTCTCACCTGATGGCAGGCATATTGCTTCAGGCTCTCATGACAAGACCATACAACTCTGGAATGTGGAGACAGGTGCAAGCATTGGCCAGCCAATGCAGGGGCAATGATGATGGCATCTGGTCTATTGCTTTCTCAACCTGATGGCACACAGATCACTTCTGGCTCCTTAGACAAGACCATATGCCTCTGGAATGTGGGGATAGGTGCAAGCATTGGCCAGCTAAAGGAGGGGCATAACTCTGCCATCAACTCTATTGCTTCTCACCTTGATGGCAAGCAGATTGCTTCTGGCTTCTAACACAACCATACAACTCTGGAATGTGGAGACTGAATGGAGATTGCCGCAGCCAATTGGAGGGCCATTGAATGATGTTGGTCCAATGTGCATTGCTTTCTTACCTGGATGGCAAGCAGATTGCTTCTGGCTCTAACATCCAATCTCTCTCTTATTCGAGACTGATCGGCGTGGGCGGTAGTCAACCGGGTTGGGAAGCACACGGTTTCTCTTGTAGACGCGAAGATCGAGGATTACAAGACGACCCTTGATACACTCCGACGGAATCTGATTGATCATGCGAACATACAATGCTCTGTCATCACGTCTCGCGTCTTGGACGTCGTAACCGAAGCCCGTAAGTGCATTTTGTGTCTTCGGACACAACCTGTGTTCTAAGATCGTCCACAGGCGAGTGGGAAGTGCTCAGCGATCTAAGATATGCCCGGGACGCCCATCACGATCTGGACAAAGCGTGCTTAGCGGGTACGCGTACTGAGATCATCGACGCCATAATGCGTTGGGCCGTTGGAGCGGATACACCGTTGTCTGATCCCAGCAGCTCAATGCCATTGAGGCCCAACGAATCGTCCCGTGTGCTTTGGTTATGTGGCACAGCGGGTGCGGGGAAATCGTCGATCCTTCGCTCATGCGCGAAACGCATTCAAGACCTTGAACGCATGGGATCATACTATGGCTTCGATAAAAGTACCCCTCTCGTAGACCTTACAAACCTCTTCAGTACGATCGCTCGAGATCTCGCCGACCTCGATAAGTCTCGGAAGCAGCGCCTTGTGGATGCTGTCAAGAATGAAACCCCGATACGAACAACCGGCAACTGCAAATTACAGTTTCAGCACTTTATTGTGGCATCCTTCAGGAATGACAATGCTGTGGGCGAGACCATTGTTTTCATCGACGCATTTGACGAGTCCGGGAACGCTACGGATCGCGCGGATGCGCTTGCCATCCTCACAAAACGAGCCTCAGAACTTCCTTCCTCTCTTCGAGTCGTAGTCACTTCGAGATATGAGCGCGATATTCAAGACATGTTGCAGTCTCCTCTCCGGCCCGGGGTTGACGTCATGCTTGTGGACGACATCCCAGCTGCTCAGACCTCGCGCGATATTGCGACATATGTGTACAACGAACTCCGTAATCTGAACGGATTGCGGGCGCAGAAATACCAGAACGATGTGGATACGCTCATTCGGATGGCCGGAACTTCATTTCAGTGGGCTGCTACCGCCTGTCGCTTCATTTCTACAGGGAATATCTCTGCCCATAACTATATCGCAATTCGGCTTTCTCCACTGATGGCAAGCAGATTTGCTTCTGGCTCCCTGAAAGACAAACACCTGCAACCTCTGGAATTGGAGACAGGTGCGAAAGGCATAATGGCCAGCAACTGCAAGGGCACGCATGATAACCATTTGACTCCATTGCTTTTCCTCACCTGATGGCTAAGCAGATTGCTTCAGGTCTGAGGACAACCAACCATACAACCGTGGAACACAGAGACTACGGATTGCAAGAATTGGCCCACCAATGGAAGAGGCATAATGAATACTCATCTTTTCCATTGCTTTCTCATCCTGATGGCCAGGCAAGATTGCGATCTGGCTCCAGAGATGGGGAGAGCTGCCATAACAGGATTGAATGCAGAGACACGGGTGTAAGCAATTGGTAGAGCCAAATGGATGATTGGACATTGCATTGGATGGCAAACTCAGGATCTCATGGGGTGCCAATTCTCAAGAGATCTGATGAACTAGTGCTCCTATATTATTGCTTCAGGCTCCATCATGCGACAGAGCGCAGGTATTATGAGACTGACCGGAGGCATATATCCCAACTCTGTGATATGCTAGAATAGAGCAGACGAGTGGCAGTGACATACAGTCGTGCCAGGCCAGCCGAATGCAGGCATCCAGATGAATGCAAGGCGCGGGACATGTATCGTGGGTTGATACTACTTGCTTTCTGCGAGGGACTGAGCGGTATCACAGATGGCACTGTGCGAGTGCAGCGATTAGGCATTCTGGCTCAGATGTAGACCAAGTACCTATGTGGAACTGAGTGCCTGAGATCTAGGACATCGGGGACGATAAGGCTGCAACCATAAGCGACAGGAAGGTTAGAGCGAGCATTGCAGCATAAAGGAAGGGGCATAACTCTGCCATCACTCTTATTAGCAATTTCTCCCCTGATGGCAAGCCAGATTGCTTCTGGCTCTAACAACACACATGGACAACTCTGGAATTGGAGAACATGAAACTCGAATAGATTGCCAGCAATGGAGGAGCATGGATGATGTATGTCATGTCATGTGCTTTCATTACCTGATGGCAAGAGGCAGATTGCTTCTGGCTCTAGACACAACCATAACAAACTCTGGAACAGGTGGAGACAGGAAAGAGCAATGTACCGGCATTCATGGAGGGCGGCAAGATGATCTTGTCATCAGTGCATGTGCATTTCTCACCTGATGGCAAGCAGGATTGCTCTCTGGCTCTCGTAATGATCAAAACCATATCAATCTGAATCATGAAGACAGGAATGACCATTCACCAGATGTTGCCTCAGCCAACTCGGAGGGGCATGATGATTGTTGTACATATGCATTTGCTTGATCATCACCGATGGACAAGCAGATTGCTTCTGGCTCTGAGCAAGACCATTCGACTTCTGAATCGATGGGACAGGTGGCAAACATGGCCGCAGCCAATGGCCTCATTCAAGTATTGGCGATTCTGTCCATGATGCTTCTCACCTGATGGCAGCAGATTGCCTTCTGGCTCTAAGAATGCGAAGTGCTATACGTGGGGAGGAGTCAGGATCTCAAGAGATAGGTGCAGTAGACCGAGAGCATGTGGGGCAGTAGAGATGGCCAGCCAATGGAGGGCATTACCTTCCATAGGAATCTTCGATCGTGGTGTTCTCACCTGATCGGCACGAAATCTGCATCTGGGTCCTGGCACAATACCATACAACTTTGCCGATAATTCAGCTGAGAAACACCAGGTAACAAGGATGAAATGGGCGCCAAAATGCAGAGGGCACACGAGTAGGGGGAGCCATTATGTTCCTTGCTTTTCTCACCTGATGGCCAAGCAATTGCTTTCATAGGCTCGTGAGGATCACACGAACTATTAGCGCGGCTGTTGGAATGTGAGTATCAGGGTGCGGGTGCTGACTTCCAATGGATAGGACATGATGGTGGAACACTGACCCACTGCCTACCCTTGCCTAATAGTTTATTTAATTCAATCCACAAAAAAACATACCACACACCCACCCTAGTGGGTGTGTGGTACCATCCATAGGAATCCAAAAAAAGAAAAACTACTTAGTAGTACCACACACCCACAGGTGGGTGTGTGGTACTGTCTATAGAAATAAAAATCAAAAACCAACTTAGTAGCACCACACCCACTAGGGCAGGTGGGTGTGGTACTGTCCATAGAAATATAAAAAAAAAGAAAGAAAAAAAACTACTTAGTAGCACCAAGGGTGGGTGTGTGGTACCATGGCATGGCTTGTGCACTTCACTGTTAGGTAGGTCATTTGGATGGGTTGCAGGTTGCCATTGGGGGTTGTCATTTTGGGAGCTCCAGTTTGGAGTCTAGAATAATATCATACATTAGTAAAAAAATTGAGGTGACACAAAAGGAGCAGCTTGTGCTGCTCCTTTTGCACTGCTATATGTATAGAGATTTTTTTTTAAAACATACCTTGTAGTACCACACACCCACTTTGGTGGGTGTGTGGTCCTTGTTTTCTACTGCAGTCACACATTTGTCCTCAGTTTTGTGTATGGGGACTTGTCATCATTGGGGTGGGTGGGTTGCCATTCTCACAGGGGTCTTTGGCAGGGTCGCGGGTCTTGATTTGGGGGTCAGTTGGGGTTGTAGGCTGGGATGGAAACCTAGGAACAAATAATGTGTTAGTAAAAGAAAGAAGAAAAGAAACCCATGCAAAGGAGCAGTGTATGCTGCTCCTTCTGTGTGGTTGTACTTACCTTAAGATTACCACACACCCACTGAAGCAGGTGTGTGGTTCATTTGGGGTCCCCACAGCCTTGTGTACTCACCTTGAGATTGCCACATGCCCACTTCAGCAGGTGTGGTTTGTCTGGGGGTTCTGCAGTCTTGTGTCATGTGTTCCTGTTCCCAGGTTTGGTCTGGTGGGCATTCCTTGGCCAGATGTATTTGTGGTTTTCATTTGGCGGGGGTGGCGGGTGTTTATATGGTGGGTTTTCATTGGGCAGGTGTTCATATGTTGGGTTTTGGTCAGGCAGGTGTTTGTTCATCAGGTTTGGGGTTGGGGGCTCATGCAGGTTTGAGTTCAAAATCTAGAAGAATAAGGAATGTTAGTTAAACCATTAAAACATTGCAAGAAGAGCAGCCTGTGCTGCTCTTCTTGTGCTACAAAATAAAAAAATAAAACTCATCTTGTAGTACCACACACCCACCATGGCAGGAGTGTGGTACCTTCATTGTTCATGCAGGTTTTGTTTGGCATGGGTTCTTCAGTGGGTCAATGTTTGTGGGTATCACTTGGCAGGTTGGTGTTTCTGGGGGGTGTTCATTTTGTGGGCATGTGTTCCATTTGTTCTCGTTTAGTGGATCTTTGTGTTGCAGGGTGATAATATAGTAGGCTATTGCATGGGGTCCCCATGGGGGAATTTAGGACCTCCCACCCTGTGGGGTTGAAAACCTGCCCCTGTGACTCACAGGAGTAAAAGCTGCAGGATACAAGGCAGGGTTGAAAAACCCAGGGGGACCCCGTGGGGTTCCCTGTGGGGACCACCTTGGTCAGTCATCTAAGCCTACCTAGTTAGGTACCACTTCCAGGGCAGATAATGGTACCTAAGTAGGTCTCATCACTATTTCGGCTGAAATGGCCATTTTTATGATTTCACCTCCTGGCCCAGAATTGGCCGAAATGGCCAAAAATTGGCTGAAACTGGGACTTAGAGAATCTCAGACTTGCAGTGGGTCATACGGGCATACTGGGGATAGTTCCATTTATAATTATTTATATTATACATATACCCCCACTCAGTGTTTCCTTCAGTGGTCAGTCCTGTTATTGACTTGGTTATTTATTGATTTATTTATTTAAAAAATTCAATTAATATACTACACACCCACTTGGGCAGGTGTGGTACCATCCCTCAAAATTAAAAAAAAAATAAGTAGCACCACACCACCCTAGCGGGTGTGGTACTGTCCATACAAATCAAAAGAAAAAAAAGCACTACTTAGTAGCACCACACACCTGCTTGGGTGGGTGTGTGGTACTGTCCCTCAAAATTTAAAAAAGAAAAAAACTAAGTGGCACCACACCCACTTGGGTGGTGTTGGAGGGATAAATCCCTACACCATAGAATCCTCATCTGAGGCCCATTTTCCCTACAAACGAATCAATTATATGTCACTGCGCTCATTTAATTTAATTGTCATTTGTTTATTCAAGAAATCAATTGGATTCCTACCCCTTTCCAACCCATAATATTGCCTCATTCCTTTACCATGTCCACCAGTCAATTTATTGACTATCCATTGGACTTCAACAGTCCTCATTAAAAAGGGGCAGTTTATGCCCTACTTCAAGTCCATTTTCTTTGGACAAGGCAATTCAACTTGCCATCTTTCTTCAAGACTGGATGACTTGCCTGCTCTTCCAAGCCATCCTATTGCCTTAAGGGCGATGAATTGTGATTATGTAACAATGCAGACTGGGCCTAGTTCCGATTCTGGACTCGCAGATCCATCACATGATCCAGATAGGGGCTGCACTACTCTGAAGGAGTATTTTTCGAATTACTCCGTCATTTTTGATCGGATCGACTCGAAACGACCGCGCCCAGAAAGATACGAATAGTACCTATCGAATGGTACCAAACACGAAACGAATGGATTAAAAATGCAGTCCCTGTAACAGTATCTTGCCATGATTCATACTCTGAAGGAGTATTTCTTGATTTTTGAAGCCAATTCTTATTGGATTCGTTCGTAAGTACCACGCCCTGAGAGCTGTTAAAAATGCGCATCGAACGGTACCAAGGGAAAAACGAGCGGACGCGAACTCCATTTTTCACAAGACAACTCCCCCCCATGACTCCCCCTTTGCTCCACCATTCAAAATAGCGAATTACTTCCGGCCCTCTTATGTCCGATGGAGAAGACCCTCAGGGCAACCTATTCCACTTTTCCTTAAGGGAACTTGTCCAGGTTTGAAGGAGGAATAGCATGTAATGTGTCAATCTCCCCTTGAAATTGGAATATCTCCATCAGTTTTGAATATTTTAACTTCATTTCTTTTTCTCTGTGTGTCCCTTCAGTCCGACTTTTTTACTTTCTATTGAGTCGAAGTCTGGATTGTATATTAGGTGCAGCTAGCACACAAATTCATTAGTTCTCCCCCTCCCTCCAGTTTGAAGCTTCTTGAACAGCTGCTGGTCCCTGGGTGACTTCTCACTACAAAAAGCGAATTCTAACTACACTTTGACTAAGGTCTCAAGAAGGGATTCTTAGGGTGTGGTAATTTGACTGAAACACACATTCTCACTTAATTGCTTGGGCTTTGCTGGCTCACTGCAATTTCCCCTGTTCAAAAGACTTTCCCCCACTCGGACCTGAACATCCAGATTAGATCTGTGATCCCCTCTTTCATCCCCGGCTCAACATCATGGACAGTGGTTGGATTGGCATCATAACCATCCTGCTTACAGTGGGTGTCTGGTTTGGGTCAGTTCTTTGGTGGGGTGTTCGTTGGGTTTTCACTTGGCACAGTTTCAGTTGGGGCTCATATGGATGTTGGTCAGTGGGGGCTTGTAGGGTGTTGGTGCAGCTTGAGACCTAGAATATTAAAATATTATTTAGAAATTCGAAGCAGCGCAAAAGGAGCAGCTATCGCTGCTCCTTTTGCACAGCTGTATCTATTGGGGGGGGAAACTCACATTAAACAGGGCCACACACCTGCTGTGGTGGGTGTGTGGTTCCTGGGCTACCCATTGGGTGGTCCATTGTTTTTTTGGGTATGGCTCTTGCCATTTGGACCCTCATCATGTGGCGGGTTTTTGTCTCTGGCCGCAGACCATAATCTAAAATAATAAAAGCTATATTAGTATAAGAATTCAAAGTGGTGCAAAAAGAGTAGCTTGCACTACTCTTTTTGCGCCATTGTCTCTACTAAGACAAAAACTTACCTTATGACCACACACCCGCAGCAGCAGGTGTGTGGTTGTGTGGTTGTGGTCATGCGGTCATGGTCATGCACTGTTGCTGCTGCTGTTGCTGCTGTTGCTGCTGTTGCTGCTGTTGCTGCTGCTGCTGCTGCTGCTGCTGTTGCTGCTGTTGCTGCTGCTGTTGCTGCTGTTGCTGCTGTTGCTGCTGTTGCTGCTGTTGCTGCTGTTGCTGCTGTTGCTGCTGTTGCTGCTGTTGCTGCTGTTGCTGCTGTTGCTGCTGTTGCTGCTGTTGTTGCTGTTGTTGCTGTTGTTGCTGTTGCTGTTGTGTTGTGGTTGTGTGGTCACTTGCTGGGTGTGGCTGCATAGAGTTGCAAAATTCAATGCCGGCAATTGCCAATACTCAAGAAGTGCCCAAGCGCTGGTGCTGCAAGCACAGTACACAATAGTACCAAGCATGTATATTATAAATAAATACTATATAATAAAAATGTGTCCAGGAAAACCTGAAGAAGATGATGGTAATGAGTCAGAGCTCAATAAGGCATGAGATTGCTAATTACAGAGTGGATTGGGCCACTTCTACACATCAGAATTGGCCCAAATTTAACTATAGTAGTGTTATACATACACTCTACATGGGTGATTAATTATCTTGGACAATTTTCGCATTTTTCAATTTTTCACACCTTCAATTCCCTATTTAGGGAATTGAAGGTGTGAAAAATTGAAAAATGCAAGAATCATCCGAGATAGTCAATCGCCCATGTAGAGTGTATATATAACATTACTATATTTAAATTTGGGCCAATTCTGATGTGTAGAAGTGGCCCAATCCACTCTGCAATTAGCAATCTCATGCCTTATTGAGCTCTAACTCATTATCATTGTCTTCTTCGGGTTTTCCTGGACAAATATTTATTATATAGTATCTATTTCACATATACATGCTTGCTACTATTGTGTACTGTGTTTGCAGTGCCAGCACTTGGGCACTTCTTGAGTATCAGCAATTGCCGGTGTTGAATCTCCATCTTGCTTCCCATCTCTGCAACCACAACAAGGAACCGCCTGAAAAGGCAAGTGCATGACCACGCACCCACTGCTGTGGGTGTGTGGTCACAAGGTGAGTATTTTTTCTAGTAGATACAATGGCACAAAAAGAGCAGTGAAAGCTGCTCTTTTTGTGCTGCTTTAAACTTTTTTACTAACAACCCTTTATTATTCTAGGTCATAGCCTGGTCCTGGGTGCCAAAGGATGAGGCCCAGCCAGTCAGACCCCATACGGTAATATGTGAACTGAAAACATGCCAAACGAAACGACATGACCCAACAACACAACACCATGCGATGCAACACCACGCAACATGACACCATGTGATGCGAAACCCAACGAGACCAAACCCAACCCAACAACATGAAACCCAGCAACACAAAACCCAGTGACATGCAACCCAGCAACACAAAACCCAGTGACATGAAACCCAGCAATGCAAAACCCAGCGACATGCAACCCAGCAACACAAAACCCAGTGACATGAAACCCAGCGACATGAAACCCAGCAATGCAAAACCCAGCAACACAAAACCCAACAAAACAACACCCAGCCAACTGAGCCTGAATGAAAACATGAGAGGTGGTGATACACCGCCCAAGTGGCCAAGTGAACCACACACCCACTGTGGCGGGTGTGTGGTTCTATATAAGCTAAGTCCATGTTCCCACCTGGCACAAAAAGAGCAGCACTTGCTGCTCTTTTTGTGCTGTTTTTAAATTTTTAACCAATGTTTTATTTCCCATTCTAGGCCAGGATATCCCCCCACAACTGAAAGCCCCCATGTCATGCAAATTGGAATGCCTGAACAGGTGAATAAATGAATGAAGGCAGGCACACAACACCACCAAGACAAAAGTAGGGAGCCACACACCTGCTGTGGTGGGTGTGTGGCAATATTAGCTATGTTTTTTTTTAATAACTGCAAACATGCAAAAAGAGCAGCAGTCACTGCTCTTTTTGTGCAAGTTTTGATATAACTAATGTTTTATTTCTATTCTAGGTCAAGCTGTCCAACCTCAATGTGCGGACCCCCAAGCCAATGAGTACACCACCAACCCAACCCCACCCATATGAAACCATGAACCAGGAGGGCAGGAGAATAGGGCCACACACCTGCCATGGCAGGTGTGTGGCCATATAATGTATGTATTCTTTTAATTTTAGCTAACACATGAAACTTACACCACCAAGCCCAAATCTGCCAACCCACCAACAAAACCCAGTGTGACCCCAGACAACAAACCTGCTGAATGACATGCTGTGAACAAAAACCAGGAACAAAACCCTGCACAACTGCACAAATGAAAACCATGAACACCCATATGAATAAAAACTGCAAACACTCCCTTGGGAGTCTGCCCAAATGGAGCCCAGGCCCCCGACTGGGACATATGAGCCACACACCCACTGCAGCAGGTGTGGTGGATTTAAGGTACTTTTCTTCTACTAATGTGTTATTTATTAACCTGGCCCACCACCTGCAAACCTGCAACCTGCATGAACTGCCCCCCTGTGGTGGCAGACCCTGGGGGGGGGGGATAATATGTTACATTAGTCTAGGGTACAATCAACATAATGGTGAGACAATGACCCAGCCAAACTGTGACCTGGCAAAATACCAAACAAGGACCCAGCCAGCCCATAACCCACCCAATCCACGACCCACCAAAACAACAAATGACACACCAACCTGTAACACCAACAAAACACAAGAGCACACAGCCACCTCTATACCCTGACCCTCGATTTTCCATAATGACAAAACAAATATATGCCACACACCTGCTTCAGTGGGTGTGTGGCACTATCAGGTGAGTTTCTTTGATTACAGGGTGTATGATGACGCCAAAAGAGCAGCACCAGCTGCTCTTTTGGCATTACCTTTGAATTTTTTTTTCTTTTACTGACATACTGTTATTCTAGGGACTTATACCCAACCCGACGAATGTACAGATAATGCCCAGGACAAAACATGGGAGCATGCAGCCACCTCTATCCCCTGACCCTTGATTTTACACAACAACAAAACAAATACATGCCACACACCCACTGAAGCAGGTGTGTGGCACTATCAGGTGAGTTTCTTTGATTACAGGGGGGTATGACAATGCCAAAAGAGCAGCACCAGCTGCTCTTTTGGTGTTACCTTTGAATTTTTTTCTTTTACTGACATATTATTATTCTAGGGACTTATACCCAACCTGACAAATGTACAGACAATGCTCAGGACAAAATGTGGGAGCACGCAGTCACCTATATCCCCTGACCCTCAATTTTACACAATGATGAAACAAATATGTGCCACACACCCACTGAAGCAAGTGTGTGGCAATATTAGGTCAGTTTTTTTGATTATGGGGTGTATGACAATGCCAAAGGAGCAGCATCAGCTGCTCTTTGGGTGTTACCTTTGAATTTTTTTCCTTTACTGACATGTTATTCTAGGGACTTATACCCAACCCAACAAATGCAGTGAACCTGTTATACAATGTGTATATAATAATAAATAATAATATAGTAATCACAAAGGGTCAGTGAAATAGGAAAGTGAGGGAAGCCAATAATCCCAACCATAGGCCTCAGATATTTAAACCTGCCTCCATATCCCCAGGGATGGTGGGTTCTTGGTGGGTTTTGGCCACAGCCTGGTCAGGCATATAGAGGGGCCTTAAAAGGAGGGACACATTGATAATTTAAGTAGGCCTAAATGGCTGGAATCGAGGTTGATGTCAAGTGATGATCAAACAATTGAATGTTGATGACAGTAAACCACAATTTGACAATCTTCTGACATCAAGCATTGTCAAGTGCCTCATTTATTGGGACTTGTGCAAAATGTCTGTTTATAAACCACATATGGGCTAAGCACCTCAGTGAACTACTGAGGCTGACCTCAAAAGGAGTACCAGCAGAGGTTGTTTAGCTGGACTAATGAGGCATAATTTTCTGGGATGTCAATTGACAATCCTCAAATTGACCTTACAGGAAAGTGGATGGGACTCAATATCAATACTACATGTATCATACAGTGGGGAATGCCCAGATCATGGCATGAATGGGCTTGATGAATTTGGGTGAATGAGATGAATCTAACAAGCCTGCAAACATCCCAAATGGACAAGATTTGATGATCCCAGGCAATGTTGAGTGGGAGCAGGGGACAAGATGAGGAGCACTGAGGCCAAAAGGTATCAGAATGTCTTGAAAGTGGGAGCGTTGGAACGCTGAAATTCAGGCACACAGAATGCACCCACACACAGTGGTCCCAACAACCCCCATCCCCCTGGAGGACCACATGGGGGGATTGGGACAAGATTGAAGATAACAAAATGAGAAGTGCTCGGATCATGGCATGAATAGGCTTGACGGAACCGGGTGAACGAGACGAATCTAATGAGCCTACGAACATCCTGAACGGACAAGATTTGATGATCCCAGGTGATGTTGAGTGGGAGCAGGGGAGCAGATGAGGAGCACTGAGGCCAAAAGGCATCAGAATGTCTTGCAAGTGGAGGCATTGGAAAGCTGTGATTCAGGCGCACAGAATGCACCCACACACAGCTGTCCCAGCAACCCCCATCCCCTTGGAGGACCACATGGGGGGATTGGGACAAGATTAAGGATAACAAAATGAGAAGTGCTCAGATCACTGCATGAATAGGCTTGACAGATTTGGGTGAACGAGATGAATCTAATGAGCCTACAAACATCCCAAACAGACAAGATTTGATGATCCCAGGCAATGTTGAGTGGGAGTAGGGGAGGAGATGAGGAGCACTGAGGCCAAAAGGTATCAGAATTTCTGGAAAGTGGGGGCATTGGAAGGCTGCAATTCAGGCACACAGAATACACCCACACACAGCTGGACCAACAACCCCCATCCCCCTGGAGGACCACCTGGGGGATTGGGACAAGATTGAGGATAATGAAGTGAAAAATGCTCGGATAGTGGTGTAAATAGGCTTGGCAGATTCGGACGAATGAGATGGATCCAACGAGCCTAAGAATGGCCCGGACGGACAAGATTTGATGCTCCCAGGAGATGTTGAGTGGATGAAAGCAGGAGATGAAGAGCACTGAGGCCATCCACTGAGGGTGGGGGCATTGAAAAACTGTGATTCAGGCACCTATCAGGCACCCACACACAGCCCTAGCAACAACCCTCATTCCCCTGGAGGATCACATGAGGTGATTGGGAAAGGTTTGAGCTGTTGAGTTGAAGTTGTCTTGCATTCTTTTGAAGTAAGCTTGTTGGAGAGCTGAGCTTTGGGCACACAGAGTGTGCCCACACTCAGCTTCTCCAACAAAGCCATGGTCCCAGTGGGAGCTGGGACCATTTCATTTGAAATGAGGTGTGTGTTAACAGTGGACTCAATGCCAGCAGTTTCCATAATTAGCAAAGTGCCCATGTACACAATTGAACAGCAATTTTGCTGCCACTCATGTCCATAATTTCATCATATCTTTCTTTCTCCCCTTTATGTCCATATTTTGATGTGCAGTATTCCTGTGTACATATTCCATACTACCACATATGTATGTACAGTATTAGCCTCCTGACCTCTCCCTCAGCTCTTTTTCCAATGTCCATTTAAATATGTCCCTGCAGCCAGGGGCATGGACACTATTCAAAATGAGATATATATGTATGAGAAGATGGGAGGCCACTGGCAGCAGTTAGGACTCCACTCAGTGGTGAAGGGCCTTGTCACATGTCATACAATCCCATGACTGACTTTTGGATGGTTGTGACACATGGGGACCCAATATTAAAGCACATTTTAATCTGAGTGCCTCTAACCAATAGGAAAATTTCAACAGTTCTTATATTGGATTTCTGGCATCCACATAGGGATGTTCCTTTGGGTGCTGAATATTCCAGAAATTAACAATTTCCTCCCCAGAGCCTTCCATGCATCCAATTGCCCTGCACCTGCACACATAGGATATCCAGATACATTTATAACATCCCCCCAAATTTCATATTCATTACTGCAACATCTGAGTTTCCATAATATTTTCAAGTTTCACTGAAATAGACCCTCCAGTTTGAGCACTTCCACAGTTCCAATCACTCTGATTTTTTGTAGGCCACACCTGATCACCATTTGAGGCTCAACCTTGAAATTCCACTCCATTCCAAGGACTTTTGACATGGGTCATGTGATCAAGGTTTCCCTCTTCCCCTCCTTCACTCAGTGATCCCATGTCTACAGAGTTAGGTGTCACCAGGAGTAGTAGTATGTGACAGTGCATGATTCAAATTTCAGGACATTCAATGAATATTCCATTGAATGTCCTGAAATTTGAATCATGCACTGTCACATACTACTACTCCTGGTGACACCTAACTCTGTAGACATGGGATCACTGAGTGAAGGAGGGGAAGAGGGAAACCTTGATCACATGACCCATGTCAAAAGTCCTTGGAATGGAGTGGAATTTCAAGGTTGAGCCTCAAATGGTGATCAGGTGTGGCCTACAAAAAATCAGAGTGATTGGAACTGTGGAAGTGCTCAAACTGGAGGGTCTATTTCAGTGAAACTTGAAAATATTATGGAAACTCAGATGTTGCAGTAATGAATATGAAATTTGGGGGGATGTTATAAATGTATCTGGATATCCTATGTGTGCAGGTGCAGGGCAATTGGATGCATGGAAGGCTCTGGGGAGGAAATTGTTAATTTCTGGAATATTCAGCACCCAAAGGAACATCCCTATGTGGATGCCAGAAATCCAATATAAGAACTGTTGAAATTTTCCTATTGGTTAGAGGCACTCAGATTAAAATGTGCTTTTAATATTGGGTCCCCATGTGTCCACAACCATCCAAAAGTCAGTCATGGGATTGTATGACATGTGACAAGGCCCTTCACCACTGAGTGGAGTCCTAACTGCGCCAGTGGCCTCCCATCTTCTGATACATTATATATCCTCATTTTGAATAGTGTCCATCCCCTGGCTGCAGAACATATTTAAATGGACATTGGAAAAAGAGCTGAAGGGAGAGGTCAGGAGGGATGGCTATATCTCTCTCTTCCGAATCTGCCAAGCCTATTTACACCACTATCCGAGCATTTTTCACTTCATTATCCTCAATCTTGTCCCAATCCCCCAGGTGGTCCTCCAGGGGGATGGGGGTTGTTGGTCCAGCTGTGTGTGGGTGTATTCTGTGCGCCTGAATTGCAGCCTTCCAATGCCCCCACTTTCCAGAAATTCCAATACCTTTTGACCTCAGTGCTCCTCATCTCCTCCCCTGCTCCCACTCAACATTGCCTGGGATCATCAAATCTTGTCTGTTTGGGACGTTCGTAGGCTCGTTAGATTCATCTCATTCACCTGGTTCCATCAAGCCTATTCACGCCATGATCTGAGCACTTCTCATTTCATTATCCTCAATCTTGTCCCAATCCCCCCATGTGGTCCTCCAGGGGGATGGGGGTTGCTGGGACAGCTGTGTGTGGGTGAATTGCACCTGAATCACAGCTTTCCAATTCCCCCACTTGCAAGACATTCTGATACCTTTTGGCCTCAGTGCTCCTCATCTCGTCCCCTGCTCACACTCAACATTGCCTGGGATCATCAAATCTTGTCCGTTTGGGATGTTTGTGGGCTCGTTAGATTTGTCTCATTCACCCAGTTCCGTCAAGCCTATTCACACCATGATCTGAGCACTTCTCATTTCATTATCCTCAATCTTGTCCCAATCCCCCCATGTGGTCCTCCAGGGGGATGGGGGTTGCTGGGACAGCTGTGTGTGGGTGCATTGCGCCTGAATCGCAGCTTTCCAATTCCCCCACTTGCAAGACATTCTGATACCTTTTGGCCTCAGTGCTCCTCATCTGCTCCCCTGCTCACACTCAACATTGCCTGGGATCATCAAATCTTGTCCATTCAGGACATTCATGCACTCGTTATATTTGTCTCATTCACTCAAATCCATCAAGCCTATTCACACTGTGATCTGAGCACTTCTCATTTTGTTATCCTCAATCTTGTCCCAATCCCCCCATGTGGTCCTCCAGGGGGATGGGGGTTTCTGGGACAGCTGTGTGTGGGTGCATTCTGTGCACCTGAATCACAGCTTTCCAATGCCCCCACTTGCAAGACATTCTGATGCCTTTTGGCCTCAGTGCTCCTCATCTGCTCCCCTGCTCCCACTCAACATTGCCTGGGATCATCAAATCTTGTCCATTCAGGACATTCGTGTACTCGTTAGATTTGTCTTGTTCACTCGGTTCCATCAAGCCTATTTACACTGTGATCTGAGCATGTCTCATTTTGTTATCCTCAATCTTGTCCCAATCCCCCCATGTGGTCCTCCAGGGGGATGGGGGTTGTTGATCCAGCTGTGTGTGGGTGCATTCTGTGCGCCTGAATCACAGCTTTCCAACACCCCCACTCCCAAGGACTTCTGATGCTTTTGGTTTCTGTGCTCTTCTTGGAGTGCAGACCATCAGTCTATTTTACTTGTATTCCCTTGAATTGTGCCCAGTCATGTATGCATCCACATGAACAGTAAATAGTTCATTATACATAATTGTGACTATCACTGATAATCCCATATTGCCTGCTGACCCTCTAAATGGCATCCTCCAGGTTCTCCAACACCTTCCTGATCAGCCATTCAGTGATCCATGTAGCATTGATATTAGGTCCCATCCAATTTCCTGTAAGGTCCATTTGAGGATTGTCAATTGACATCAAAGAAAAAACAGGCCTCTTAGGCTGACTAGATGAGGGATTTGTCCTGCCTATTAAGGTCAGCCCAAGTGGCTGACCGAGGTGTTTGGCCAAGGGTCCACATTAACACTCCCACCCCATGGGGCCAAAACCCACAGGTTTCAAAACCCCATGCAATAGCCTACATGATATAGGGCTTGTTTGAAAGAGGTGATTCAGGGCTTTCTACTGGGCATACAAACACAACAAATGCAAGAATTGTGCTACTCCCTGAAACCACACAGAGGTGATAAAGGGACATGGCAATGATTAAGGACCCTGGTATGCCACCCTCCAGAAACCTCACAGAGGTGGTTTCTGGGTGTTGCAGTGGTCCATCCCCCCCTCCTACTGGATCCAGAGTGAATGTGCTCAAGTCACTATCCACCTCTGAGTGGATAGTGACTTGAGCACATTCACTCTGGATCCAGTAGGAGGGGGGGATGGACCACTGCAACACCCAGAAACCACCTCTGTGAGGTTTCTGGAGGGTGGCATACCAGGGTCCTTAATCATTGCCATGTCCCTTTATCACCTCTGTGTGGTTTCAGGGAGTAGCACAATTCTTGCATTTGTTGTGTTTGTATGCCCAGTAGAAAGCCCTAAATCACCTCTTTCAAACAAGCCCTATATCATGCATTTTGGGGGGGTATTGGGGGCACAGTGGCTTCATCTTTCCTATGGCCCTGTTTCCCACCTTTCCCCCATATCTCTGTGGGTTCATGTCCAATTGTCCTCATAATAGGCTTAACATGGAGCTGTAAATAACAGCTTTCCATCAGTGCTATCTTCGAGATTATTGGAGGCAAATTGCATGCTCAGGAGCAAGATGAGTGGTGATCTCCTTATACACCTCTGTACTCCTCCTGCCTCTTCATCACCAAATCCCCACCAAAATGTGTGATATTGTGCTCAATCAAATGCTGTGATTTAAGGCTTTACAACAGTACTATTTTTGAGCCAATCTGTGGTGAATTGCCTCTTCAGGAGCCAAATAGGAACCCTCCATATCCTCATCATTCCTCCACCTCTTTCACCACCAATTGCTCACCAAATCACTCAATCCTAGCCTTGAATAAAAGTACAGACTCAGGTAATTCCAATGATGCACTTTATGGGCATATTTGAGCCAAACTGCATGCTCAGGAGTCCCCAAAGCACTTGGGGGCTGATATGTCATTCCTACCCCCACTTTGTCATGGAATCTACATGACTCCCCTCATACATGGGCTTGGAAGAAAGGCCTTAATCATGGATTTCTAATGCTGGTACATTCAGGATGATCCAATAAGAACTCAAGGCTCAGGAGGGTTTTGAGTGCTGGGACTTAAGGCATCCATCTGCCTTGTCCTGCTCTCATGTTGTGATGGAAGCTTGATATGATGGAGGGCTACTGGGCTTGATAGAAATCCCTTGTTTAGGGATTTCCATCAAGATTATTTTCAGGGGGATTGGATGGTGAGGACTTCAGGGCTTGCTCAAGTGTATTCTCTCCCTCCCCTCTTCTCCTGAACTGTGTCTGAAGAAGCAGTTGAATAGTACCATATGGTTATTATATCTGATGTATATAGTGCTGTTTAGTTCTAAAAAAACTCTAAGAATGTCTAAGCTTTGAGTTTGATTCATTAAAGGCAGGCTTGAAGCCATCCTTAATGACCTTCTAATTAAATTTTCCAAAGGCTTGAACTCTAAGTCATAATTCTGGCCAATTTTGGCCAATTCTGGGCTGGAAGGTTGAGTGAGAGTTTTGAAGTCAAGGCCATAAAAAGACTGAATTTGGCCAAAATAGTGATGGGACCTACTTAGGTACCATTATCTGCCCTGGAAGTGGTACCTAACTGGGTAGGCTTAGATGACTGACCAAGGTGAGTATTCCCTGCAGCCACCCCTCACTGCACAACCAGCAGCAGCTCCCAAATCAGCCCCACCCAAAGCCCCACTTTACCTCTTCTCTATCAGTAACTGCAGCACTGCTGCCAGTACTCAATGGGCTTGGTCATTTGGAAAATGTGAACATTGACTTGGGTTCTGGGTTTCTTGATCACTGGACAGAGGAAGAACTTGATGTGGTGGCTGGACAGATTGGTTATCAAGGGTTTGGGGACAGCTCATGTATGAACTTGAATGGGCAACCCACATATTCTGGAGAGCAACCTGGCTATTAGGAACCCTTTACTCTGCTTTCAACTTCTGGTCCAAGTGTCCCTGCCTTGATGGGTCAACACCTTGGGCATTAATACTATGGTCTCCTTCCATTGATTTCTTCTCTTGTCCTTCAACAGACATGTTCTTGTTTCATTACAGTCCTTCAACATGCATCTTGCATCTCAAAAAACCATGCTAACTATGTGTTTCCCTCATCTTTGCTTTGTCTTTACCATAGTTAATATTACAATAGAACTGATGTGCAGAGCACATGTATGAGGTTCCAAAACTGTGCAAGTGCATCAGTTGAACCCCAATTAGGCCCTAATTGAGCTGTAATCAGGACCCAAGTTGAAACCAGAATAGTGGATTGGGGCCCCAATAGTGTCTGGTACCTACTTAGGTACCAAATCATGCCCCAGAATAGATACCTAAGTCACATACAGCTGTCTGAGGTGTTAAAATCAGTGTTCACCTCAGATATTTTTCATGTCTGAAAGGGCTCATGATTTCAGGTTTGAACTTGGGTTAAACCTGAACCTAACCTAACATAGGTTTTCTTCAGGTTAGGTTCAGGTTTTAGTTAAGTTCAGGTTTTGTCCAAATGGGGCAAAACCTGACCTGAACCTGACTTTGGCAACCATACTTGGGCTTTGAAGTTGTTTACAATGGCACAGATCTCAATGATGATTCCTCATCATAGCCCAACTGTGGGAAAATAATCCGACAACTTTACAATAATCCTGTGATGGTGCCCATATCATTACAGGACCCCTGAATGGGTGTGGCAAATGGGACAAGATAGCCAGTTAACACTCTCATTACCATACAATTTACCAACCCCTATTATCCCTATTATTTAGGGGTTTCTTTTAGACTGCAAGAAACAAAATCATTATCTGCCATAATATGGCAGGAAAAATTCTACTCCATGACTTGACTTGGTTCAGTGGATCCCCGAGGGAACACAATGCTAGCAAACATAACAGGCTCCACATAGCGGAATCGGTGTGGGATGACACTGAAACAATCCTGGAAAGCCCTCTGGCCATCAGCAATATCAGTTTGGCTGAATCACCACGGCCAAGGTCTTGGGGGGCCCCAAGATGAGGCTTTGACAGATCCAGATAGGGGAAAATCTTCGGTAATTAAAATACGGGTCATGCGCAGCGAAGCCGGACGCAGGGGTACCTGCAACGAGCCCTGTTCTGCGTCCTGGGTCCAGAGGGGATCCCCACAAAATGACAGTCTGCACGGGATTTCGCACATTTCTTCACTATATCTGATCTGATGTGGCAGAAAGGTTGGGGACGAGCTCGTGTGCCAGGCACCCGCTCTCCCGCCGCAATTCGCTGTCGGCCTCAGTAGTGCGCCCTGGCCACGTGATGGCGATGAATAGACGCTCCAAGAAGACGCATTGGCAAGTTCTGACCCAACCTATGGACATACAGGGCCGATGCAAGGTCACTTCATCCCGACGACTTGCGGAAACCGGAGCCTGCTCTGGTCTGCGATTTGCGATTAGCCCCCGACTCCAGGGTCGAATGATTGCTTCCAATTCGTGTAGAAAGAGTGCGATTAGTAATGTCCCATCTGGTGCAGAGTATGACGCCGGCCAACTATATATTATCTCTGTGGTTCCTCTTGGAGATGATCCGTTATCTGAGATGATTCTGGATTACGCTGTTTGCATAGGATCTTGTGTGGTGACGTACCCACGGAGACGTGACCTTGTCTCCGTTGGACTGGTGCAAGGCCCCGAGTCATCATTCAGTCAGTTTTGGTGAATTCATGGACGTGTGTACCTATAGTTCAGTCGAGAACCATTCCAACAGCAGAGCCTACTGTGGCCAGAAAGCATTATACTTTACCAACGCCACGTTCGCGCATTTGTGTCAAAATGAATCCTTCGACGGATATAATTAGGGGCAAGTGAGTGTTCCTTCCAGCGTGTGGAATCCATGATGGTCTTCCCGATCCAACCGCGAAAATAGCCTGGGATATAAAAATGCCATTTGGGTGGTTCGGTCTGCCAGTATAGTATACAACAAAATCCCCTCCGTCAGACAACAAATTCTAGAAAAGTTCCCTGCATGGGCGATAAGGCCCTGAGCGCTCAAGCAGGAACTGGAATTTCGCCCTGAGGGGTAAGCCGAACTGCATGGCGGCGCAGTTTGCTCGGAAAGTCATTCGTGGCTGAGCGCACAGTAACACGATTATCCTGTAAGGATAAACGTTGTTACCAACCAATCATCATCAGTTGAAGCACATGGCCATCATAATTATGAGGGAATTCGCACCCAGACCACGACCGTGTTAGGCTTGTATGTTGCGCGGATCTGGAAGTCAGCTCCTCGCGCAATATGATCTTGGGGGGCGGGGCAAGTCAACGTGCGCAAGGCTGGCGGACTCGACACGTGACAATGGAGCCTCACCGAAGAGGAATCTAAGGAGATTATCACTTTCTTCTTGCTTGTAGCCTTCGATGTATCTAGTAAACCCCGGATTGACGAACAACGCCTTCTCCCCCGTAACTGGATGCTTCCGCACAACAGGATGCTACATAGCGCATGAGTGTACGCACGTACGCCATAGTAACACGTAACTACATACAGAGGTTTCAATAGGCTCGCGTCTCACTGGGCCGTTGCGTTTGCGAGAGAAATCCGCTTGATGCACTGCGGAGTGGACGGCTCGAAGTCCCTCCAAACGCTGTTGGAATCCCGGTGAGAGGCGATTATACGCCTCAACTTGGGAAGCGAAGAGGGTATCGCCTCCAGAGTTTGGTGGCTAGCATGGCGAGTGATGTCAAGATACAGACCCCGTCGCGAAGGTAGAAACCAACCTGCTCGAGGGAGAAGAAGAAAGTAGTGCATGATGGCTGCTTCTCGTATGTGACATCCGAGTGCCATTGAGTCTTCGAGAGCCTATTCGAGCCCCGAACCGATTGTGCTGGCCATCGCGATACACTAACGAATGGGATAGGGATTCGTGACCTATAGAGGAGAGAATAAGAGATCAAGACGTCTTACCTACGTGGAATTCAGGATAGCCTTTGACGTTGTCCGAGGTAGGGTGCAGCTGAATAGGGCCGAAGTGTCTAGAAGTGTCAAACAGCCTCTTCAGTAAACATCCCCAGATTTGGCTTGCGTGAACTCGCTTTGCAATTTCCACTTGACGATCGTGGCCAAGATCCTTAAAATCCTGGTCTCTGAAGACGAGAACCTTCCTCTCAGCGGCATACAAGGCGAGCTCGTCGAGACCCTCTTGATTAAGCTGACTAATCTGCACACCCTTGATCTCAATGCCAATGTATGGGGTGAGGTTCTTGGTGGTAGCGTTTGCGAGCAAGTGAGGCTTTGCGGGATCGGCCCGGCTTCCAGCATCGACGTGTTCTATGCCAGGTCAACTTCAAGTCAGTTCACCGCGTCTCGCATAGAGTTCGGAGGTTGTGCTTACCAAAAATCTCAGTTGGAGGGAACTTTTCGGTGTTATCAAAGTGTGGATAATAGAACGGAAACAGAGGTCCATCCTGTGCGATGTTGTTAGTTGGAATGTGTAGTGAATACAAAGATTGAAATTAGACTACCCACATCCTTCTTCAGCTCGGCCGACACAACAGGGGACTTGTCAAGGGAGTGCTTCTTCAACAATGTGACATCGTCAACACTAGTATCTGAATCGATCGTCACAGGAACGATTTTAGCGACAGAGGGGGCCGTGGGTGTGTTGATGTGAACCAGGTCACTAGGTCCGCCGCTTTATCCATAGAAAGGGTCGGGAGCAAAAATTTATCAGTGTACGCGATGAGCGAATTGTACGACGTCCTATGTGTTTATTGTGCGAGCGCACAGCATATAATTCAACTTGGGAGGATCGTCGGCCACCAACCAGTAACACGGATGTGAGATAAGGAATACTTAATCTCTGCGGAGAGACTGGAAGCCGATTGGTGCCCTCGATATTCAGGGTGAGGGCTTCAACCTAGATGCCAGCCCACAACTAATTCTGAAGATGCATTCGGCAAGGACCATTGGATGAGTCAATTTTCACCAACCTGACGAGCTGTGCATTGACGGAAATAGACCAGATGAAGCAGGGGGGTGTCTGTTGACTTATGCAAGGGTGATTTCGAGGCGCGCTTCGGCCACACGACATGGAAAGTGCCGAAGCTCTTGGCGCCCCACAATTCACACCAGCTCAAGAACCCTTTCGCGAACTTTTGAAGAGGTTGCCTTGCGTTGATCGGAATCAAGCAGACTTAACATACGGATTAGGGTGCTCAAGTCTTGAGAATTCGCCCGACTCTATGCATTCGCCAGACGATATTGCCGCCTTTTCCAGGCGAAACGCATTCAGTTACATGTGGTACATGTGGAGCGACGATCTACCCCGCACACGTTGTGGAGTTGGATTGCAAGTTACTATTGACAAATTCCGGCTATTCACAATAGGCGTGTAGAAAGAAGTCCGTCTTGGCTCTGATAAATCACTCAGAGGGCCGGCGACCGGCATCTACTCAGTACAGCCGCGTTGTCGACTGACACATCTTCAGATCACAGCCACTCCAAGCTGAGCGTTTTGAGATTTGCTTCACTTTATGGGGAACAGCGTTTCTCGTATGCATGACTAGAGCGGTGGGCATCCTACTCCCAACGGCTTAGATATATATACACCCAATTCGCGGTAGCAAATATATGTGAGTAAACAGTGGTTATCCTTTCCATGTACTATCAACTCATTCCAATGAGCTGCTGCCGTCCTTGCCTTCTCAAATCCCACAAATCTGGTATTGGCAAGGGCATTAAATCACACCTTATTTATACCGTCAACGTTATCATCCCTGGTCCTTTCACCGCAGCCATCCTGTTCTCCTTTCTCACATACTTCGTCTTCGCGTCAAGTACCCTTATCCCCCGCTCTATCGACTTTGGCTCGGGTGGGCATGACGGTGGTGGCAATGATCAGATGGACCTGAGATCCGCTCTCATAGATAAACCCAGGGCGATCTTTGGCTGTACCCTCCTTTCCGTCGCGCCCAGCATTCTTCTCGCCATGAGTGCAACTGGCCTCCACATCGGCGTGTACGCCATAGCCGTCCCCGAACCAACCATAACGCTTGTGCGAGAAGCCATTCATGATTATATGCTTCATTCGAGACGGCGCGACCAGGGTGCGAAGGCACGAGCCACTACTAGTAGTGCAGCCACGGCTCTCACAAGGACATGGACTGGTAAGAGAACGGTGTCAGATGGCTTCGTCCCTACACACCCTTCAAAGGAGGATGTTCAGACACCTATCGACACTTTTCGCTCGTGCAATCCTGATGAGACACCAGGTTCCAGTACCAGGATAGATCATAATCATGATGTTCTGCGGAATACGACCGCTTGTCATCGTATTCTTTCTCTTGGCCCCGCCCCTCTACCGTCGTATCCTCCAACTATAGAACTTCACTCATTCAGCTCTGGTTACGCGTCTTCTCAGATGTGTTCCCAATTGTGATCTCATCAATCGCTCGCCTGCCATTTGCTCATTTGCCCTTTGCCTTTTCCCTGTTTATCCTTGTCCAGGGCCTTTCCTCTCAAGGTGGGGTCGAGGTTTTGGTTCAATGGTGGACTGTTTGGATTCACAAACGGGGTCCATTGGTGCGGTCGGAGGCATGGGCTTCCTTTTTGTCTGCCTGTGCAATGTTTGCGCCGCTATTCAATCTCAAACCGCTTTACATTGACCGTCACGCGCGCGCATAGTTTGCTGGGACAAATATAGGAGCTACAATCGTCCTGTGCCTGGTCCTGCAATTATGGGACGTTGCACAAAAGCCTACTTTTCGGACCCGAGACGGGGCGGTAAGCGCCCTCATTGATCTTTAAGTGAGCCCAAATCAGGCGGTTCTCATCCATTTCTTGTCGAATAGATACATGCTCTCGCCTTGGGTGCCAATGATGGTGCGTTCAGCGCGTCCGTTTCAGCGTCCCTAGCTGGTCTCCTTTGGTGCGACATCTTGCGCCGTAAATTGTTCTACATCGACCGACGTGATTTTGGTCGAGTGAACGTCCCTATCGTCACCATCGCGATGTTGGTGGGGTGTAGCATCCTGGTGGGGCAGATATACATTATCAAGAGCAACAGTCCTCGGACGTGATGCACTCTAAGATAGCACCCTACATATCCTAGGGAAGTGTGGGATGTCCAGACATGTATTGTTATCATGAGCAAAGCCGAGAGCGAGTGTGAGAGAAGATCGGTTGTGGTTGCATACATATTTGTCGCTGCGAGAAAGAAAAATTACTCCCGGGGGCCATTCCTTATGGCTAGGCCTGCGACGGCTTTAACTTAGCGGTGGTTTGCCGAGTACTACATCCTGTCATATATGTGCTCCAGACATCGCATAACCTCTGTCCGGACGTCCTCGAGACTAGACCTGATGATGGTGTGTTTCCACGTGCACGTCTGATATGGCAGGAGACTTGATCGACGCGAAGAGGAGCCAGTAAAATTTTTACAGAACATCGGGATCTCAAGAATCGAGAACTGCAGAATTACTAATATGAATGGTACTCGATTCTTCCTCTTGACGCAGAGTGATGATAGTGGAAATCGCATTCATACACCGCGGCGGGCTCTCTATGGGTAGTAATATGACGCAGAGGGGTGGACGATAGGATGTGTGTTACAGAGAAACGCGTAGACACATGCCGGGGAAACGATGCGAGACCAAGGAAGATGCGGCCCCGTAGATCCCCTTAATTGAAGTGGCTGCGAAGGTCCGGAGGCCTGCGCTTATTCTATCTTGAGCCCCCAAAACAATAGCGATGCCATCGAATCCAAGCTCGACAGTTTCTAGTAGAGTCCAGGAAAATATTTTCGTAATCCTGGCTCTGATCCCGTGGTAGTCGTTAGATCTGTACTTGTGCCTTTCCCCTCGCTCCGGTTCGAGGGTCCGACAAATGAGAAGCGCGCGTGGGTCATGGTCATAGGTCACGGTGGGGCGGTCACGAGGTGAATGACACTAATTCGCGCTCACCTCTCCATCCACCTGAAGTTCTCCCTACTCGAATAATCATTCGCAGCCACTCCTGCAGCCCTCCACCCTTCGGCCACGAGAGTCCGGCCCATTTGAACCAATACCAACCCCTTATTCTTCCTGGTTCTGCCATTTTCGTTGCGCCAATTGAATGTACCATCCTGGAACAAACACAGGTTTTTTGAATCCCGGTGTGACTAAGCTGGAAACGAGATCGCTGCCTCGTGGTCGTCTCCTTGGGGTCTACCACCGTCCTTCATCTTCAAACACCTGGGCCATCCAACAGTTAGATTGCTCTCTGGCACATCATGACCTCCAAAGACCCGCCGAACCCACCGGAAATGCGCCACGTTTATATCTCAGGTATCCCATCCGGTTTCATGCCAACAAGCCCCATCTCACCAACCTATTTGGCCCTCGCCACACAGAGGCCAGATGCAGCAGTCACCTTCTACGTCCATCGAAGCGATATCGTCTTGACATCCCAATCCAGTCTCGTCCTAACATCATCGGACTTCGTTCACCAAAGTCAAAATACGTCCAAGCAACACAGGATGTCGTGACATGGAAAGATCCCTTTGGCGATCAGTTGTAGGTCTACTTTACCCATATGCACCTCATCATCGCTGATTACAGCCACTTGGCAGCACGGTTGTTCCAACACTTATTGCACCTAATAATCATAGCTTGAATATAGCTTTGCTCAAGCGCCGTCTCGGTCACCCGGGGCGGTTCGTTGCATCGTGTAATGTGGAGCTCTCCTCCGCAACAGACAAAGGTGAACCTGGTGATGTTTAGGCAAGGATGGGGCCACGCTCACACGGTCTTTATTCATGCAGAGATACGCCTCGATTTGACAGATGGGGCGAATAAAAAAGTCGGGGAGCTTACAATATTTGTGGCTTCTTCTCTTGCATCCACTAGGGATGCTGTCGAGAACGTAAACCAAGATGTCGAGCAGCTAGGTCCCGGTCTAGCTGTTCTCAACAACCCGATTCAAGCTGCCGCCCCACTTACAGCAGAAATCACAACCCAATCCAATGCTTGGCAGCCGTTGTTGAGCCGCCTGGGTGCCCTTGTAAAAGTTGCTGATACAGTCGCCGAGGCACGTTTCATTCTCGATTGTCCAGCCCCCTCGACCACTAAGCAATATTTCCAAACAGGCTCACCCTTGGATCAAGTTAGCATGGGGTGTGGTGTCAGCAGCCTATAGGGTACAGCAATCAAGGTTTGTATCTGGATGTTCTCTGACTGGTGTTCCATTAGATCGCTTCTGCGCAGAGTGAGCGAGATGCGAGGGTGATGGATTTAGTGCGGACGATGGCGACAGCTGCTCCTTCGGCGACGAAGCCAAGGAGTTGAAGGATCGCTCGGAGATCGATCGAGACATCGTCAACCAAATCCTGCGACAAGTAATGGAATGCGCCTATTTCATTCGGGACTATTGCAGGGACACATCCTTCAGTATGTGGGAACCTGCTTGTTCTACTTATTCGAGACTGATCGGCGTGGGCGGTAGTCAACCGGGTTGGGAAGCACACGGTTTCTCTTGTGGACACAAAGATCGAGGATTACAAGACAACCCTTGATACACTCCGACGGAATCTGATTGATCATGCGAACATACAATGCTCTGTCATCACGTCTCGCGTCTTGGACGTCGTAACAGAAGCCCGTAAGTGCATTTTGTGTCTTCAGACACAACCTGTGTTCTGAGATCGTCGACAGGCGAGTGGGAAGTGCTCAGCGATCTAAGATATGCCCGGGACGCCCATCACGATCTGGACAACGCGTGCTTAGCGGGTACGCGTACTGAGATCATCGACGCTATAGTGCGTTGGGCCGTTGGAGCGGATACACCGTTGTCTGATCCCAGGAGCTCAATGCCATTGAGGCCAACGAATCGTCCCGTGTGCTTTGGTTATGTGGGACAGCGGGTGCGGGGAAATCGTCGATCCTTCGCTCATGCGCGAAACGCATTCGTGACCTTGAACGCATGGGATCATACTATGGCTTCGATAAAAGTACCCTCTCGTAGACCTTACAAACCTCTTCGGTACGATCGCTCGAGATCTCGCCGACCTCGATAAGTCTCGGCAGCAGCGCCTCGTGGATGCTGTCAAGAATGAGACCGCGATACGAACAACCGGCAACTGCAAATTGCAGTTTCAGCACTTTATTGTGGCATCCTTCAGGAATGACAAGGCTGTGGGCGAGACCATTGTTTTCATCGACGCATTTGACGAGTCCGGAGACGTTACGGATCGCGCGGATGCGCTTGCCATTCTAACAAAACGAGCCTCAGAACTTCCTTCCTCTCTTCGAGTCGTAGTCACTTCGAGATATGAGCGCGATATTCAAGACATGTTGCAGTCTCCTCTCCCGCTTGGGGTTGACGTCATGCTTGTGGACGACATCCCAGCTGCTCAGACCTCGCGAGATATTGCGACATATGTGTATAACGAACTCCGTAATGTGAATGGATTGCGGGCACAGAAATACCAGAACGATGTGGATACGCTCATTCGGATGGCCGGAACTTCCTTTCAGTGGGCTGCTACCGCCTGTCGCTTCATTTCGAGCGATAAAGCTGGCGTCGACCCACGGGATCAGATTAGGACAATGCTGCGTGCTGATACAGGGCTGTATGGGCTGTATAGCACCGTCATGAAAGAGCACTGCAATCCATCCGATGACATGGCCGTACAACGAGTCAAGTCATCCTCGGCGAATCATATGCGCTCAGGAGCCTTTATCATTGCATACTCTTGTCCACCTAGTTCCGTCCGACTCTATCATCACTCCAGATGACATGGAGATACAAGGACGAATTGTGAAGCATCTTGCCTCCCTCCTTAGCGGTACACACAATGACCATGAGCCGATTGTGCTCTCCACTCGTCTTATCGCGACTTCTTGTGTAACCCGGAGCATAACAAAGATTTCTACATCGATAAAGGAAAGCGAATGAGCGAACGAATGGATGCCCTGGCATGCTTCCGAGTGATGGACGAGAGCTTGAAATTTAATATCTGTGAACTCCCGACGTCATTCCTTCGCAATGCTGACATCCCAGACATTAGGGGTCTCATAGACAAATACATCTCTGATCATCTGTCTTATGCTTGTCGATACTGGTGTTTTCACGTGTCCACGACGCCTCCCGGCAGGGTTCCTGGGAAACACATGGAGTCATTCTTTCAGAAGGATTTCCTACACTGGTTGGAAGTGATGAGCCTTACAGAGAGCTCCCCTCAAAGTCATTGGCACTTATGCCTCCCATGTAAGCATAGTCATGCAGGTCCATATGCTGAAGCTGCAGGCCAATTCTTAACATGGATTCCCCAGATTGCTGAAGACCTTGTTGGAGTGCACTATGATGCAATAGAATTCATCTCCATGTTTAGAGTGGCCATCAGAACAAGTGCACCTCATATCTACCTCTCTGGTCTCACATTTGCTCCCACATCATCCCTTGTATATCAGCAGTGGCAAGGTCAATTCCCAGGAGTTGGAAAACTTGTTCATGGGCAACTTCAGCACTGGCCACAGATTAGGCTGATCTTAAAAGGCCATGATAATTGTGTAACATGTGTTGCTTTCTCCCCTGATGGCAAGCAGATTGCTTCCAGCTCCTGGGATGAGACCATACGACTCTGGAATGCAGAGACAGGTGCAAGCATTGGCAAGCCAATGGAGGGGCATGGTGGTAAAGTCCACTCCATTGCTTTCTCACCTGATGGCAAGCAGATTGCTTCTGGCTCAGAGAATACCATACAACTCTGGAATGTGGAGACAGGTGCAGGTGTTGGCCAGCCAATGCAGGGCATAATGACTTCATCTTTTCCATTGCTTTCTCACCTGATGGCATGCAGATTGCTTCTGGCTCTCAGGACAAAACCATCCGGCTCTGGAATGTGGAGGCAGGTACAAGCATTGGCCAGCCAATGGAGGGGCATGGTGATGGCATCTGGTCCATTGCTTTCTCCCCTGATGGCAAGCAGATTGCATCAGGCTCCAAGGACAAGACCATAGGACTCTGGAATGCAGAGACAGGTGCAAGAATTGGCCAACCAATGCAGGGGCATAATGAGATGATCTTTTCCATTGCTTTCTCACCTGATGGCAAGCAGATTGCCTCTGGCTCTGGAGATGGAACCATACAACTCTGGAGTGCAGCAACAGGTGTAAGCATTGGTGAGCTGGAAGGATCTGATGTGGATGTCAGATCCATTGCCTTCTCACCTGATGGCAAGCAGATTGCTAGCTGTGATTACAAGTTCATACGCCTCTGGAATGTGGAGACAGGTGCAAGCATTGGCCAGCCAATGCAGGGGCATAATGAATTAGTCTGGTCCATTGTCTTCTCACCTGATGGCACACAGATTGCTTCTGGGTCCTTAGACCACACCATATGCCTCTGGAATGTGGACATAGGTGAAAGCATTGGCCAGCCAACAAGGGGGCATTCTAGGGGCATCACATCCATTGCTTTCTCCCCTGATGGCAAGCAGATTGCTTCTGGCTCTGAGGACCAGACTATACAACTCTGGGATGCAGAGACAGGTGCAAGCATTGGCCAGCCAATGCTAGGGCATTCTGCTCCCATTGAATCCATTGCTTTCTCACCTGATGGTGCACAGATTGCTTCTGGCTCTGGTGACTGGACCCTACAACTCTGGAGTGTGGAGACATGTAGAAGTATTGGCCAGCCAATGGAGGGGCATGATGGTGAAGTCTACTCCATTGCTTTCTCACCTGATGGCAAGCAGATTGCTTCTGGCTCTAATGACAAGACCATACAACTCTGGAATGCAGAGACAGGTGAAAGCATTGGCCAGCCAATGGAGGGGCATCATAAGCGCATCAAGTGCATTGCTTTCTTGCCAGATGGCAAGCAGATTGCTTCTGGCTCTGATGATCAGACCATACAACTCTGGAATGTGGAGACATGCACAAGCATTATCCAGCCCATACAGCAGCATAATGATGGCATACAGTCCATTGCTTTCTCCCCTGATGGCAAACAGATTGCTTCCAGCTCCTGGGATGAGACCATACGACTCTGGAATGCAGAGACAGGTGCAAGCATTGGTCAGCCAATGGAGGGGCATTCCTATAGCATCCCATCCATTGCTTTCTCACCTGATGGCAAGCAGATTGCTTCTGGCTCTGCTGATGCGACTGTACGACTCTGGAATGTGGACACAGGTGCAAGCATTGGCCAGCCAATGGAGGGGCACCATGACACCATTTGGTCAATTGCTTTCTCACCTGATGGAAAGCAGATTGCTTCTGGCTCTGAGGACCAGACCATACGACTCTGGAGTCTGGAGATGTATTCAAGTGTTGGCCAGGAGCATGACAGTGATATCTATTCCACTGCTTTCTTACCTAATGGGAAACAGATTACTTCTGGCTCTGATGACAATACTGTCAAAATTTCACAGTTGCCCATTGCAATGTCCAAACACATCCTCCAATATCCTATCCATCTATTCCCACTCCCACCACACTCCTTTCATCTTGAGGGTGGGTGGATTTTGGGACCTAGTGATGAGCTTATCCTCTGGGTCCCTCCTGCATACACCCAATTCCTGGAGCATCCTAACTGCCACCTTGTGGGATCTACCAAAAAAACCCAGATTGATTTTCAGCACCTTAAATGTGGTGAAGACTGGGCACAATGTCAAGAACTGGAATGTTAGGCAGCAGACATTAGTATTTTCCTCTTAGTCCCAAGGAATGATGATGGAGAGGAGAGGCTAGTGAATGGGGGAGTGAGTGAGTTGGCAGAAGCCATGTTTTGCTTCCAATGACTGAGGGACATGACAGCCAGGATGTTTGCTCATCCAGATAGCTTTCCAGACATCTGTTTCTGCTTGTCACCAAGTTCCCAGTTTTGTTGTGAGTCTCACAATACACCAGCTAGTCTTCTCTTGCTAAAGCTAAACATGGTTAATGGGATCATGAGACCAAACACCCAGACTGCTATCCTGCCAGTACTGCCAGAGATGCCACTGAACCCCCCTGGCCCAACTCCAAGGGAGACCAGCTTGTCCCCAGGGGAGGAAAGGGGGAATAGTGGTGGGGAGTCTGCAGAGGATTGCATAAAGCAGCTGGAGGCTCAGCTGAGAGATTTCCAAATCAAGATCACAAGCAAGCAGAACTGGGAGAAAGAGACAGAGAAAGTTTTCCAGCAGGAGAGGGAGGCCCTGAATGAGAGTATTTCCATCTTGGAAGCCAAGCTGGCCAGTGGTAGCCTGGGAGACACAACAGCCCCACAGAAGCACTCTTCTTGAGAATTGCTGCTGAGTCTATTGCTGCTGCAACAGTGGCAGCACTTGCCTCCCTTACACTGATTTCATTGCCCACAAGAAGCATAAGAAGCATGCCTTGTCTGTGACCAACTATGTCTTGGCCCAAACTGTCAAGCATTCTGGCATTATACCAGAGATCATGTTGCAGACAGCCCATAAAGGTTTCTTCATTCCTTTTGCCAATCTCACTGCAGCCCAGTATTGTGATTATGCCCTGAATGATACAATGACCAAGAAAGTCACACATGCAGTGGAGAGCAGCACCAGGCTCATTACAGCAGAGTATGTGGATGACACAAATGTGTGGAAGCACAGACCTGATTCACTCAACTCCTTCAGATGGAAGGCATGGCCAATGAAATGATGATTCAGAACTTTGGCCACCTTTATTGTTTCATCAAAGGCCATGCCCTCTGGGACTTCAACTTTCCTGTGCTCACCAGGGCAGAGCACACATTGTGAAAAAGGTTCTTTATGAGCCCATACCTATTTTCTGATGCAAATATTGAGCATGGGGTCCACACAGAACACACAGCATACAACCAAGACAGGTTCCAGGCCTTGGCCCAGAATATAGCCAGAGGGTCAGAACCCAGCCAACAGTCCCAGCTGTGAGCATCAACAGATCAGATCTCCAGCCCAGGGAAACAAGTTTTGAACTCTTAGGCTGGCTTTCACTATGCAGGAATGGACCTAAGAGGTCTAGCACTGATATCCAGCAGCTCCTGCAATCACTAGCACTCAGCTGCTATCAGGCTTTCTTCTAGCACCTGCTGTCATACTGAGAGCCAGCTGCTCTAATCCATTCTATAGTAGCTGCTATATCATCAGAAGAGCTCTTCACAGGTCCCAATCAGTGGCTGTGTGGCTGTGCTTACAGCAGCAGCTGCTACCCTCAGAGCTAGCAGCTCCTATAATGAACAACAATCAGCTGCTATGTGCCCATGCAGCTACTAAGACTCAGAGTCAGCACCTCCTATCCATCCCAAAGTAGCTGATATATCATCAGAAAAGCATAACAGGGCAACTACAAATACCCTTCAAGGCCCTATTTTAATGTATGAAACCCCCCTTGAAGGGTCTGGGGATATCAGGTTATTACCTACTACAGAGAATCCAGAATTACCTGCTACAAAATGCAGATCACCTACTATGAGATGCACATTATCTACTATGGGGGATCCAGATCACCTACCATGAGAGGCACATTACCTACTATGGGGGATCCAGATCACCTACTACAAGATGGAAGTTATCTGCTATACAGGATTCAGATCACCTACTACAGCAGGCAAATCACCTGCTATGGGATGCAGGTTACCTACTATGGGATGTGAGTTACCTACTACAGTATGTGGATCACCTACTACAGAATGCTGATCACCTACTACAAAAAGCATAATCACCTGCTACAAAAAGTGGATCACCCACTACACAAAGGATTTCACCTACTACAAGAAATGAAACACTACTACAAAAATGGGTTACCTACTACAAAAGCATATTACCTGCTATGAAACACATATTACTGCTACCAAGTGCATATTACCTGCTACCAAATGCATATTACCTGCTATGAAACACATATTACCTGCTACAAAATGTATATTACCTGCTACAAAACACATATTACCTGGTACAAAATGTATATTACCTGGTACAAAATGCATATTACCTGCTACAAAACACATATTACCTGCTATGAGATGCATATTACCTGCTATGAAACACATATTACCTGCTACCAAATGCATATTACCTGCTATGAAACATATATTACCTGCTATGAAACATATATTACCTGCTACCAAATGCATATTACCTGCTACCAAATGCATTACCTGCAACCAGCTACATATTACCTACTACCAACCATGTATTACCTGCTGCCAACCACATATTACCTGATACCAAACACATATCACCTACTACCAAACACATGTTACCTACTACCAAGGGCATATCACCTGCTACCAAAAACATATCACTGGCCATAAAAAATGGATTATCTACCTGCAATCCTTTTAGTCCAAAGGAACAATGACACAGAGAGGCTAGTGAATAGAGTAGTCAGCAGTCAGCAAAGCTCACATCTGCTTCTGTAGGCTGAGCAAAACTCTAACAGTGATGTTCATGTTCACCAGCATGGGATGTGTGAGACTCCCCCTTCCCCCCCCCCACCCACACAGTCAGAGATCAAGGTGAAAATCCAATCACTGCAGACTGGAGAGATCTGTGCTGGAAAGGCCCTACTGGACTCTGGAGCAACCAGAATGTTCATGGACCCAACCTTTGCAAAGGAGAATGGCCTAGACATACAACCCCTTGCATGCCCAATCCTGGTCTACAATGTTGATGGAACACTGAATGAAATGTGGTCAGTACATGAAGAGGTTGAGGTCATCCTCCAAATCAATGATCACTCCGAGTGGGTAGTGTTCTCTGTGATCAGACTGGGGACAACCAAGCTGATCATAGGGCACACATGGCTTCACCATCACAACCCAGAGATTGACTGGACAACTGGGGAAGTCACACTGACCCAGTGCCCATCTGACTGTTGTGTAGCAATCTGGAAGATGCGGAATGTGGAGTGTTGATGAGGGAGAACCTCCAGGAAAACACTGGAAGAACCCCAGACACCTCCCACTCCTATGGAGGATGATGCCAACAACATTAATGAGCCCCTGACACTGGAAAAAGGAGATGCCATCTTCACAGCTTACTTCACCAGTGACACTGAGCACTCCGAGATTGTCTGAGAAATGAGCACCCCTTCTCAGAGACTGGCAGAGGCTGCAAAAGCCAAAGCAAATGAGCCAGTGAGGTTGTTTGTGGAGCTTGTCCCAGAGGAATTCTGTGACTTCTGAGATGTGTTTTCCAAGGACTCCTTTGATCAGCTCCCCAGCTGGAAACCATGGGATCACCACATTGAGTTTAACAAGGGAGTCCAGCTACCTCCCCCAGCCAAACTCTTCCCACTCTCCCCAGCTGAGCAAAAGGAGCTCGATGACTTCCTGAAGGAAGACCTGGCCTCTGGTCAGATCTGCCCTTCCAAATCCCCTATGGCTGCCCCAGTGTTCTTTGTGAAGAAAAAAGATGGAGGTTTTTGGCTGGTCCACGACTACTGGAAACTCAATGACATCACTGTTAAGAATGCATACCCCTTACCTCTGATCTCCAATGTCATTGACTGACTCCAACAAGCCAAAGTGTTTGGGAAACTGGACTTGCAGTGGGGCTTCCAGAATATCCAGATGGCTGATGGAGAAGAATGGAAAGCAGCTTTCCATTCTAACCAAGGACTGTTTGAACCCTTGGTCATGTTCTTTGGACTTTGCAACTCTCCAGGCACCTTCCAAAACATGATCAACAATGTCCTCCAAGAGTGGATTGAAAATGGAGTGTGTATCGTATATCTGGATGACATCCTGAGCTTCACCAAGACATGAGAGGAGTATGTCCATGGAGTCCATGGGATCTTACAGACACTCCAGGAGAACAAACTCTTCCTGAAGCCAGAGAAGTATGAGTTCTTCCAGGACCAGATCAAGTATCTGGGGCTGGTATTCACTCCAGATCATGTGGAGATGGACCCAATCAAGGTTGCAGGTGTGGTGGAGTGGCCAGAGCCCAAAAGCTTGAAGGAGACACAACCATTCCTGGGGTTCATCAACGTCTACCACTGGTTCATTCAGGACTTTGCTAAAGTTGCCAGGCCTTTGAATGACCTCACCCAGAAAGACACCCCCTTCCAATGGGCCGATGCTGAATGCAATGCCTTTGTCAAGTTGAAAACCCTTGTCACCTCTGCACTGATCCTAGTCTTCTGATCTGAGTCTGGATGCTTCTGAGTAGAAGGTGATGCCTCTGGATATGTGACTGGAGCAGTACTCTCACAACTCCAAGAGGATGGGAAGTGGCATCCAGTAGGTTTCCTGTTGAAGAGTTTGTCAGAAGCTGAAAGGAATTATGACATCTATGACAAGGAACTCCTGGCCATTGTCAGAGCTCTAGAGGCATGGAGACACTACTTAGAGGGTTCCCCACATCCAGTCAAGATCCTGATGGACCACCAGAACCTTCAGTACTTCTGGACTGCACAGAAGCTGAATCAGAGACAAGCCTGGTGGAATATTTTCCTCTCCCAGTTCAACTTCACCCTCCAGCACCACCTTAGGCAGCCCTATTTCCGTATCTAATTAGGTAGTCTTTTTCTGGTAAAATAGTATGTCTAATAGACCCATAGGCGCATGGCCCCACATGTCTTAAGAACCTACCATGGCCCCCTGAATATTAGGGCCCATGGACCCATGCCAGGGGATTTTTGAGACACTGGCCCCATGAAAAACCCCCCTCAGCTCTTTGACAAGCTGGCATCATTCTGGCATTCACCTTCATGTCCATCGGGGTTCGGGGTTACTGCATCGGTCATCGCCCATTCAAATAAATGATTTGGATCCGCTGCATCCAAAAAACTCAGCAGCATCCATCGGTATGTGCCCCCTCTGGCAGCAGGATCACTGGCAGGACAGTGGGCAGCCCCAAATGATGGCCATGCACCAGAAATCAGCCTGCTGGGGCTGCTCATTTAAAGGCGGAAGAATTTCCTTATTTGGAAATCACATGTTCACTCGAACTCTATCTTCATTGCACATTCCAGCCTGCTACAGGGCTTTGTTGGCTGCTAATTGGACAGCAGACTATCTCTATTGTATAGTACAAAGAAAGGACTACAAATATATACAAAATTGAATTCACAAAACAAATATTACATGCGCCCGGTGCCTACAGGTGTAGGGCATGTGACCTGAAGGGGAAATATGTTGGAGAGAACCTAGGAGCCCATGCACAGAAATTTTCGTGTGCATGGGTGCCCTGGTTCCTCCGTTATTCTCCATTTCATGGGGGTCTTCCTAAATTAATGTAGTGCGAAAAGGGCAGCTTAAAGCAGCCCTGTTTGCGCTATAGGAGAGGTAAGAATGAAGGGACTTACCTTATCACCACACCCCAGCAATGCTGGGGTGTGGTGTCCTGCTGATCGTGTGGCAGTTTGGATCTTCGGGATCTTCAGTTGTATGGGGTCGTAAGACCCGCGGTCATTCGCAATGACAACAACGGCATTGCCGTCATTGTCATCATGTGAAGTGGGGGTGGAGGGTACAGTTAGGACTAGTGTAGTCCCTGAAATGAAAACGAAGTATTAGTATGTGATTAAAGCAGCACAAAAAGGGTAGCCTGAAGCTGCCCTTTTTGCGCAAGATGAGATAAAGGACAAATAAACTTACCTTATTACCACACCCCAGCTTTGCTGGGGTGTGGTTTCCTGTTTCAGGTGCTTTATCGTCGGTTTCTTTCATCATGCGGGGTCATATGACCCATGTCGCCCATCGGTGGCGACGGGATCGTCATTTGTCAGGCATCCATACCGTCAGTTGAAGCGCATGAGGAGGGGGGATAGCAGAGAGAGACCCTGTAATGAAACAAGTGCAATAGTTAGTAAAGAAGCAAAGCTACGCAAAAAGGGCAGCTTAAGAGCTGCCCTCTTTGCGAAAGGTGAGATAGATAATATAACACATACCTTATCACCGCACCCCAGCGAGGCTGGGGTGTGGTGTCTTGCTCATGGCGACTCGTCGTTGATTTCTTCAGCTGCGCAGGGGGCATGAGACTGGTCAATCGTGCGGATGACCACCGCATTGTCCCCATCAATGGCGACGATGCGATCTTGATCATTGTTTGGCGTGCGGGGGGCGGTTGGGTGGGTGCAATAGTCCCTACAACGAAGACGGTTCTCAAAGTATTAGTAAAAATAAGAAAAGGGGCAGCTGAAAGCTGCCCCACTCGTGCCAGAGGGGATGTATGAAATATACGTACTTTGTCATCACACCCCAGCGAGGCCGGGGTTGGTCATGCGCGGGATACAGAAGCGCATTGTGTGCGATGCCGATGATAGCACCATTGTCGCCATCGTCATCGCCGTCGTCGTCGTCATCATCATCATCATCGTCGTCATCGTCGTCGTCATCGTCGTCGTCATCGTCATCGTCATTGTCATTTGATGTGCAGGGGGTGCGCAGGCGAGTGATAGTCCCTATGATGAAAAGAATTCAAGATGTAAGTAAATAACGAAAGGAGTGCAAAAGGAGCGGCTTGGAACTGCTGCTTTTGCACAGAACTGAATGAAAATCGATACCTTATTCACCACACCCAGCATTGTCACTGGGTGTGGTGCTTGCTGCGCTCAACGGGTCGCTTTGTCAGGCGTTGGATGAAGCCATGACTCAACGCTGGCAAGTGCCGGATTTAAAAAAGCGCCGAACATCCAGCAGAAAAGACACCACATAGCAGTGCTTCAGCCTGCGTACTAAAACAATTATGCACAACATTTTATTTTATAGTTATTCTGGTGATAATATTGAAGATAAAGACAAGAATGAGCAAGATCTGAGTAAGGCAATATATTATGACCCTAAACAGGGGATTGGGTCGCATGTATACATCAGAGTGCCCCCAAAATTAAATATTGTGGCCATATGTATGTATACTATGTGATAGATACGTCAAAATGGATGTCAGATATGCATAAGAGTATAATTTCCTTATTTGGGTATGTGTATTTCCTCATTAGTTCAGTCACATCCTAGTATTAGGGCCTATAAATTGACGATTGGAACTTGACCCAGCATGCGCACAAAGAAGTATTTTTTTCATAATTTCTGACGCAAATGCTATGTCACGGGTTCCGCACAATCAGAGTAGTTGCATGCTGGGTCAAGTTCCAATCGTCAATTTATATAAATTGACGATTGGAACTTGACCCAGCATGCAACTACTCTGATTGTGCGGAACCCGTGACATAGCATTTGCGTCAGAAATTATGAAAAAAATACTTCTTTGTGCGCATGCTGGGTCAAGTTCCAATCGTCAATTTATAGGCCCTAATACTAGGATGTGACTGAACTAATGAGGAAATACACATACCCAAATAAGGAAATTATACTCTTATGCATATCTGACATCCATTTTGACGTATCTATCACATAGTATACATACATATGGCCACAATATTTAATTTTGGGGGCACTCTGATGTATACATGCGACCCAATCCCCTGTTTAGGGTCATAATATATTGCCTTACTCAGATCTTGCTCATTCTTGTCTTTATCTTCAATATTATCACCAGAATAACTATAAAATAAAATGTTGTGCATAATTGTTTTAGTACGCAGGCTGAAGCACTGCTATGTGGTGTCTTTTCTGCTGGATGTTCGGCGCTTTTTTAAATCCGGCACTTGCCAGCGTTGAGTCATGGCTTCATCCAACGCCTGACAAAGCGACCCGTTGAGCGCGAGCAAGCACCACACCCAGTGACAATGCTGGGTGTGGTGAATAAGGTACGATTTTCATTCAGTTCTGTGCAAAAGCAGCGGTTCCAAGCCGCTCCTTTTGCACTCCTTTCGTTAGTTATTTACATCTTGAATTCTTTTCATCATAGGGACTATCACTTGCCTGTGCACCCCCTGCACATCAAACGACAATGATGATGACAATGACAATGATGATGACAATGACAATGATGATGACAATGATGATGACGACGATGATGATGATGATGATGACGACAACAACAGCGATGACAATGGCGACAATGGTGCCATCATCGGCATCGCACACAATGCGCTTCTGTATCCCGCGTGACCAACCCCGGCCTCGCTGGGGTGTGATGACAAAGTATGTATATTCCATACATCCCCTCTGGCATGAGTGGGGCAGCTTTCAGCTGCCCCTTTTCTTATTTTTACTAATACTTTGAGAACTGTCTTCGTTGTAGGGACTATTGCACCCACCCAACTGCCCCCTGCATGCCAAACAATGATCAAGATCGCGTCGTCGCCATCGGTGGGGACGATGCGGTGGTCGTCTGCACGATTGCCAGTCTCATGCCCCCATGCAGCTGAAGAAATCAACGACGAGTCGCCATGAGCAAGACACCACACCCCAGCCTCGCTGGGGTGTGGTGATAAGGTATGTGTTATATTATCTATCTTGCCTTTCGCAAAGAGGGCAGCTCTTAAGCTGCCCTTTTTGTGTAGCTTTGCTTCTTTACTAACTATTTGCACTTGTTTCATTACAGGGTCTCTCTCTGCTATCCCCCCTCCTCGCGCGCTTCAACCAATGGTACGGATGCCGACAAATGACGATCCTGTCACCACCGTGGGCGACGTGGGTCATATGACCCCGCATGATGAAAGAAACCGACGATAAAGCACCTGAAACAGGAAACCACACCCCAGCAAAGCTGGGGTGTGGTAATAAGGTAAGTTTATTTGTCCTTTATCTCATCTTGCGCAAAAAGGGCAGCTTCAGGCTACCCTTTTTGTGCTGCTTTAATCACATACTAATACTTCGTTTTCATTTCAGGGACTACACTAGTCCTAACTGTACCCTCCGCCCCCACTTCACATGATGACAATGACGGCAATGCCGTTGTTGTCATTGTGAACGACTGCGGGTCTTACGACCCCATACAACTGAAGATCCCGAAGATCCAAACTGCTGCACGATCAGCAGGACACCACACCCCAGCATTGCTGGGGTGTGGTGATAAGGTAAGTCCCTTCATTCTTACCTCTCCTTTAGCGCGAACAGGGCTGCTTTAAGCTGCCCTTTTCGCACTACATTAATTTAGGAAGACCCCCATGAAATGGAGAATAACGGAGGAACCAGGGCACCCATGCACACGAAAATTTCTGTGCATGGGCTCCTAGGTTCTCTCCAACATATTTCCCCTTCAGGTCACGTGCCCTACACCTGTAGGCACCGGCTCATGTAATATTTGTTTTGTGAATTCAATTTTGTATATATTTGTACTCCTTTCTTTGTACTATACAATAGAGATAGTCTGCTGTCCAATTAGCAGCCAACAAAGCCCTGTAGCAGGCTGGAATGTGCAATGAAGATAGAGTTCGAGTGAACATGTGATTTCCAAATAAGGAAATTCTTCCGCCTTTAAATGAGCAGCCCCAGCAGGCTGATTTCTGGTGCATGGCCATCATTTGGGGCTGCCCACTGTCCTGCCCAGTGATCCTGCTGCCAGAGGGGGCATGTACCAATGGATGCTGCTGAGTTTTTTGGATGCAGCGGATCCAAATCATTTATTTGAATGGGCAATGACTGATGCAGTAACCCCAAACCCCAATGGACATGAAGGTGAATGCCGGAATGATGCCAGCTTGTCAAAGAGCTGAGGGGGGTTTTTCATGGGGCCAGTGTCTCAAAAATCCCCTGGCATGGGTCCATGGGCCCTAATATTCAGGGGGCCATGGTAGGTTCTTAAGACATGTGGGGCCATGCGCCTATGGGTCTATTAGACATACTATTTTACCAGAAAAAGACTACCTAATTAGATACAGAAATAGGGCTGCCTAAGGTGCCAGCACTGCTCTGGATCCCAGTCTGGGAAGCTGGATGCCCTCTCACAATGAGCAGATCACCCACAGGGAGACTCTGACAACTCTGATGTAGTCCTACTGAAGCCCATGGCCTTCCAGTCCTGGGCTCTGGACACCTTGGAGGTTGTGGCAGTGGAAGGACCTAGCCAGAGCTTGATGGCTTGGATCAAGAGGGCAACAGAGATTGATGAAAAAGTCATGCAGGTCATCAAGGAGTTAAATGAAGATGGACCAAAGGCACACCTGAAGGATTGGGAACTCCAAGGATCTCTGGTTCTCTTCCACAGACATGTCTATGTTCCACTGGACTCCAAACTCCATCATGACTTAGTCCATAAACACCATGACACTCCAACCATGGGCCACCCTGGACAATGGAAGACATATGAACTTGTATCTCAGCACTACTGGTGGCATCACAATATGTTGCAACCTATGTTTCGACCTGTGACTATGGTTGCCAAAGTCAGGTTCAGGTCAGGTTTTGCCCCATTTGGGCAAAACCTGAACTTAACCAAAACCTGAATCTTCTCAATTGGCAAAACCTGAACCTAACCTGAAGAAAACCTATCTTAGGTTAGGTTCAGGTTAGGTTCAGGTTTAACCAAGGTTCAAACCTGAAATCATGAGCCCCTTCAGACAGGAGAAATATCTGAGCTCAACACTGATTTTAACCATAATCCAGAATGAGTCATCAATTCTGGCAAGTTCCAGAATTATGTAAGCAGGTTCCTTGGTGGAGAAATATGTTACTTTGAAGTGAAGTTATACACAAAACCTCATGAATAGTTTATATTGACTATACATAGTCTATGTACAGTCAATATAAACTTTGTATGAGGTTTTATGTTTAACTTCACTTCAAAGTAACCTATTTCTCCACCAAGGAACCTGCTTACATAACTCTGGAACTTGCCAGAATTGATGACTCATTCTGGATTATGGTTAAAATCAGTGTTCAGCTCAGATATTTCTCCTGTCTGAAGGGGCTCATGATTTCAGGTTTGAACCTTGGTTAAACCTGAACCTAACCTGAACCTGAAAACATGGGGGCCCAAAACCTGAACCTGACCTGAGGAAAATTACATGAAACCTGACCCCAATGGAACCTGACTTGGGTCAGGTTCAGGTTCAAACTCAGGTTTTCCAGGTTTGTAACCTAACTTCAGCAACCATACCTGTGACACCTGTAACTGAACCAAGACTTTCCCATCCAAACTGTCCAGAACACTCCATCCCAATCCAGTCCCAGACTGCTGATGGCAAGCCATATCTGTGGACATCATCACAGAGCTCCCAGAGTCCCATGGATTTGAAAGCATCATGATTGTAGTCAACCATCTCTCCAAACGAATTCACACCATGCCCACCACCACAACAGTTGACTCTGTCAGTGTTGCTTGCCTCTTCCAGGAAAATGTATGGAGACATCATGGACTCCCAGAGACAATCATTAGTGACTGGGGTATGACCTTCACCTCCAAGTTCATGAAGGGACTAAATTCCCTCCTTGGAATCATAGCAAATGTGTTGACAGCATACCACCCACAGACAGATGGACAGACAGAGTGAGTCAACCAGGAGATTGAGCAGTACCTCTGGATCTTTGTCAACCACCGACAAAATGATTGGGCAGACTGGCTCCCTATGGCAGAATTTGCATACAACAACCAGATTCACTCCTCCACCCATGAGACCCCATTCTGCCTTGACTCTGGCCAAGACCCTCACCTCGGCACTGAATCAATCCACTGTGGAGTTGTTGAGGCAGCCACAGACTTTGTCACATGGATGCAGAAAACCTCCAAGGAAGCCCAGTCTGCCCTCTGCCAAGCAGCTGAGGACATGGCTTGTCACTATGATGCTCACCAGATGGAAGCCCCAGAGTATGCAGTCAGAGACTCAGTATGGCTGGATGCCCACAACATCTCCATTGACAGCCCAGCCCAGAAACTTTCAGACAAGTGGTTAGGCCCATACAAGGTAGATAAGGTGATCTCCTGCTCTGCTGTCTGGCTCAAACTCCCCTCCTCCATGCGAGTCCACCCAGTATTCCATGTCTCCAAGCTCTGACCCTTCCAACTGGACCCAATTGGAGATCATGTTGCACATCCTCCACCCCCTCCGGTCCTGCAAGGTGGGGAGGAAGAGTGTGAAGTCGAATGGATTGAAAACTCCCACTATTTCCAGGGTCAACTCAAGGTTACCACCCTCAGAAAATCAGTAGCTGCCAGAGACTGACTTAGGTAATGCCTGGGAAGTTGTTATGCAGTATCATCATGACCATCTGGAAGCTCCAAGATGGATCAGCACCATTGAATTCTCCTCCATTGGGTTCTGGCCATGCCCACTTTTAACAGAACTGCCTCCACACCTCCTGGACTGGTCAGCCCATTGAGCCCTGCTCCTACCACCAATTGGGATGATTGGTCCTAAGAGGGGGGTGATGTCAGGGCTCCACCCTTTTTCTGATCTACTCCAGTCAACTCTGATCCACTCCTCCCTCTGTCTGCTCCACTCCACCCCTGCTTCCCCTGAGTTTGGTTTGCTTCCAGTTGGCTTCCAATTTAATTTAATTTCCTTTTCATTTCCTGTTGCTTCCAGTGTGCTCCCATGCATTCCTGTTCCTGTCCACTTTCCCCCTGCCTGCATCCCTGTTCCTGCCCCCTGTAACCATCTCCCATTTAGAGATCACTCCCCTGTAGTATAGCAATCATGTATAAGTAGTCTGGCAGTGAAGTCCAGAGACCTCAGCTTTGGTCTCTCAGGATTTCTGCTGTTACTCCAGACTACAGGTCAGCCTTGTATTCCTTGTTCATATTACATAATCTCAGGATTTCCGCTGTTACTCCGGACTACAGCTCTGAGTATTTTCCAGTTGACTCCATGAGCTTAAGGACCACTGTGCTCATTTCTGCCTAGTCCCTTCCAGGCTGCAGGACTGCTCCTCTGACATCTCTGACCTTCTTATCTCCTTCTTGCCCAGATTCTTGTGGACTTAGCCAGAATTATTTGTGTTTATATTTGTTTGGTGCCCTCATCACAGCATGGCCCTGACACAACAGCAGCAGCAACAGCAGCAGCAGCAGCAGCAACAGCAGCAGCAACAGCAGCAGCAGCAGCAGCAGCAGCAGCAGCAGCAGCAACAGTGCATGACCATGACCACATGACCACACACCTGCCGATGCAGGTGTGTGGTCATAAGGTAAGTTTTATCTCAATAGATACAATAGCACAAAAAGAGTAGCACAAGCTACTCTTTTTGCACTGCTGTGAATTTGTATACTAATGTAGCCCTTATTATTCCAGATCAAAACCAAAACAAATGACAGGCTTCCCAATGAGTGGGCCCAGGAACCACACCCACTGCAGTGGGTGTGGTACAATTTAAGGTGAGTCTCCTCCCCCCAATAGATGCAGCTGCACAAAAAGAGCAGTGAAAGCTGCTCTTTTTGCATCACTTTATATTTTTTAACTAATAATATTTTATTCTAGGTATTGCCACAACTGAAGACCTGCAAAGCAACCCCCCCAGGATGATAACATGCCCACAAATGGGATCCACAAATGACAACATGTCACATGAAGAGATGAACCACACACCTGCAGTAGTGGGTGTGTGGTTCTATACTTGGTATGTACTCCCAATGACACAAAAAGAGCAGCAAAAGCTGCTCTTTTTGCATCACTTTTAATTTTTTCACTAATCATATTTTATTTTAGGTATTGGGACACATGAAGACCACAAGGAAACCCCCCCAGAATGATAACATGCCCACAAACTGGACCTGAAAATGATGACATGCCACATGAGGAGACAAACCACACACTTGCAGTAGTGGGTGTGTGGTTCTATACTTGGTGTTAATTCGGTAGTATCCAAATTAAGGAATGGGGAGGGACTGAGAGGTGGAGGAGGTTCCAGATCCAAGGGATCAGTCCAGTCCATGGGACTAAGGCTATTCCATCTAGCCTCACTGGCTAGGAGCTCCTGGTGGGGTGGAGTTGCTATACCCATGAGGGCAAAGTGAGAAGACTTAGTCATAGGACTGGGGGTTGCACAGTGTGTAGTGCATAATCAACAAGTCCACAACTTCATGAGCTGGACAGTTGAAGGTGGTGGAAAAGATAGATTTTCCCAGGCATTGCCATGGCTCCTTCCATACAAGTTGTGTAAGTGTAACTAAGGAAGGCTTAAGTAAGAAGGGGCAAGTCCTGGGGCAGCACCAAACTCCTCTGTGAGGAGAAGCTTCCCACCAGTTTAGGTTTAGAAGTTATAGTAAAAGCAATCTAAAGGATGAAGTAGCCACATGGCCTAAGGGACTCATAATACCACTAACACTCAGTATGTAATGCACCAATGGTGCAAAAAGAGCAGCTTTTGCTGCTCTTTTTGTGTTGCTTTTAATTTTTTAACTTATAAATCTTTATTCTAGGTATCACCACAAATACAAATGAAGACCCACAGTGCAACCCCCCACCCCCCTCCCCCCTGAATGATAACATGCCTGCAAATGACAACACACCAAATGAAGACATGGGACAATGCCAAAACTGGTACAAACCACACCCACCATTGCAGTATAGAAGAAGGGTTGGGAGCTCCAATGACTGTCAAATCAAAATCTGGTTCAGCCAGTGTGTAGATGGGAGACTGTATTTCTGTTGTTATTCATTGGGTTGGTTTGCTTCAATGGTTGATCACACTCTGCAAGATGTGTATAGTGTTCAGTGGAGAATAGGATGGGATATGGACTAGCTGTAGTCAATTATATACCATCTGGGATGCTTATGGAAAGGCTTATATGTAGGGGATGCTTGTAGGAAGGCTTATACATTGTGTGGGATGCTTGTGGAAAGGCTTATATGTTGTTCGTGTTGTGTTGGTTTGTTTACTGATATTTGTGTATTCTTGTTTATGTTCTCCTGGTCAAAATGTGGATATCTGTGGGCTACAGACTGGTCAGTGCTTGGTTAGTCTTGTTAGTGTCTTTCTTTCTTCTTTCTTCAAAACCTGATTTGTATTTCATCATGCTTACTTTTCCTTGGATGTCCAGCAACTCTAACCTTAGGTCCTGCAACTATCCTTGGCTTTAGTGATTCACATAGAAGGCTTCCAGTGGCTTTGTCTGAACAACCTTGAAGATGACTTAGCTCCAGATGGCTTATAGATAGACTGTTCTTTAGAGGCAAGCAGAAAAGTTGACAGTGGTTGACAGTGATGATTTCCAGAGAGGAGATGATTGTGTGTGGATACAGGAAATCTACCAGCTTTTATACCTTTCTGGAGGTGGCTGTGTTTAAAGAAAATGACTCCCTCATGGGTGAGAACAAAAGAAAAGTGAAGATATGAGTCATAGATGAGTCATGCATAAAGAGAACAAAAGAAATCATGGGAGGGTGATGTCATAGTGATGTCATTCATAAAGAGAACAAAAGAAATCATGGAAGGGGTGATGTCACCAATTTGTTGAGCATGTGGAATGCCTGGAGCATGAGGTCACTGACCATGTGGAGGATTCTGGGAGGTGAAATGAAAGGATATCTCTGGTGTTGGAGGGATGAATCCCTACACCATAGAATCCTCACCTGAGGCCTAATTCCCTTTCAAATGAATCAATTATATGTCACTGCACTCATTTAATTTTATTGTCATTTGTTTATTCATGAATCTATTGGATTCCTACCCCCTTCAAATCCCACCTAATGCACCCTCAAAAAGGTACCTCTTAGGTGGGTTCCGGTTGCATTGGCCTTTGACCTAAGAGGTGGTTTTTATATAGGCACATCTAGGCGGTGTCTAAAGGTGTTCAAAAGATGAAAAATTTCTAAGTCCCTATAATAGGTGCGCCTATCTGTGCCCACCGCAGGCGCCACTCCCAGGCTTTTTAACTATTTGATAGGCATTCTGGGGTTGATTTAGGCATGCCTAAATCAGTTGTGTCTAATGATGTCTAGAGCTTAATTATTGACTTTGAAGAGGCCTACCAAGGGTTAATTTAGGCATGTCTAAATCAGTTGTGTCTAGTGATGTCTAGAGCTTAATTATTGATTTTGAAGAGGCATATCAAGGGTTGATTTGGGTGTGTCTAAATCAGTTGTGTCTAGTCATGTCTAGAGCTTAATTATTGACTTTGAAGATGTGTCTCAATGGTTGATTTAGGCATGTCTAAATCAGTTGTGCCTAGTCATGTCTAGAGCTTAATTATTGACTTTGAAGAGGTGTCCCAAAGTTTGATTTAGGCATGTCTAAATCAGTTGTGTCTTGTCATCTCTAGACCTTGATTATTGACTTTGACAAGGCCTATCAAGGTTGTCTCATTCAGGTGCATTGATTGGTGTCTAAATCCTAAATTAAACTTGTAATTGCCCTGGAATCATGGTGGTGCCTATTGGTGTCCACTGGTGTCTAAGCTTGCAATTAAAGTTGGAGTTGCCTTGGCACCATGGGAGTGTCTATCAGTGTCCACCAGTGGTTCCCAAGTCCTCAATGAAAATTATAGTCACCTTTGCATCACAGTGGAGTCTATTTGGTGTCTAGTGGTGTCTAGTGATGTCTAGTGATGTCTACACTTTCCTTCCCTTCAGCCCACTCTCCAGGACAGTCCCCAGAATCAAAGGACATCATGTGAATGTGAAACATGGTGTGGCCTGCAATGCTCACTTATCCACAAGTATGAACAGCTGGGTAGCAGTGTTCTTATCAAGTGTGTGGTTGAATTGTCCAGTGGCAGGGGGCCTTTGACCTCCTAGACACACTCTCCAGAGCAGTACTCTGGCACCAAAGGACATGATTCAAATGTAAAGCATTGGCCTGGAGAGTTGAGTAGTGGTGTTCTTGTCAATGGTGTGGCTGAATTGCCAAATAGCAGAGTTCTTGAATTTCAAGTGGGAGAATAACTTTTTCCCTTTCAAGTGGGCAATATTGGGGCTATTTGATGAACTTGGTTAGTAACAGGTTGAATGTCCCCTGATCTGCCAAGAAAACCACAATGTAAAATGTGTAATGCTAGGTCTACATACTGAATAAGCATGTCTACTGAGGGAGACACAGTGTCAATAGACATGTCTATATAGTGAATAGACATGTCTAATATCAATAAAGCACTATTAGAT
>MU128924.1:145742-260278 GCA_014904985.1 Hydnum rufescens UP504
ATCATGGAAATAGACAAAATTGTGGTGTCAGTCAAGATTTCTACTGGATGTGCAGCTCTTCAAGGAGGTGTCAAATTCTTGTAAGCCATGGATGATTGCCAATAGCTCCTTTCTCATGAATTTCATAATTGCGCTCCACATCAATGAGCTTTTGGAAATAAATCCCACTGGGTGCCATTTGTATCATCTCCCTTTAGCTGGAAGAGGACAGCCCCCATAGCAAAATCAGAACTGTCTGCTTCCAGATGGTAGGGCCAATCAGCATCAGGGATGCAAAAATGGGTGTTGAGGGTGATGGCTGTCTTTAGCTGATCAAAAGGCCTTCTGCTGATCCTCTTGCCCACTTCCAAGGTGCATCTTTCCAAGTGAGTTGGTGAAAGGGGATGGGCAATATGTGAGAAATTTTCGATGAAGCATCAGTAAAAGTTAACAAAGCCAAGGAATGATTGAACCTCTTTGATATTGTAGGAGATGGCCATTCCCAACTCCAGCAACCTTAAACTGGATCCATTCCACTTGTCCTTGGGTATGGATGCTGTGGTTCAGGTTTAACCTGTTGGAACCTGAGTTTTAAACCTGAAACCTGACCCAGTCAGGTTCCATTGGGGTCAGGTTTATTTCATTCCTTCAGGTCAGGGTTCAGGTTTTACCCTTGCCCTGAATCCAAAAACCGGTCTGAAAACCAGGTTAAAACCTGAACCTGAAAGGTATTTTGGGTTGTAGGTTCCCAGGCCCAATCTCTCAATTGGTGACAGGCATGCTGGTCCTTGTTCTTATCCCATTTTGATTTCCACATCACCCACCACCCTGGAAAGAGTTCTACTAAACCTGATGCCTTATCTCACCAAGCTGATCATCATCATGGGGAGGGAGATAACCAAAATCAGACCCTCCTTCCACCCAAGCTCTTCCAGATTAAGGCAACAGAAAGCTTGCCCATACAGGGTCTTGGAGCGGAGGATCCATAATGCAAAGGATTTAGATGAGTCCATGGCCAAGGCAATAAAGGATCTGGATGGATCTGAGGAGGATGGTTGGGTTGTATCTGATGGGCTTATCCTCCTCTGAGGAAAAGTTTATGTCCCACACAATCCCAAGTTGCGTCATGACATTGTCAAGGCTCATCATGACACTCCTGTTGCTGGGAACCCTGGTCAATGGAAGACAGTTGAGCTAGTCACTTGCAATTACTGGTGGCCTGGAATCACACAATATATTGCTGACTATGTACAGGGGTGTGACAGATGCAATCATTCCCCACCATGCCACTAGGGAAACTACAACCTAATCAGGTTCCAGATCATCAATGGCAAATCATCACCACAGACTTCATCACAGGCCTCCCACTCAGTCAGGGATATAATGCAATTTGGGTAGTGGTTGACCACCTATCAAAACAAATGCATGCAATCCCAACTACAGATGAGGTTGACTCTGTAGGACTTGCTCAACTCTATCGTGACCATGATTGGAAGCATCATGGCTTACCTGAAGAGATTATCAGTGATTGGGGACCCCAGTTTGCATCCTCCTTTATGAAGGAACTCAATCTTCTCCTTGGCATTCACACTTCCCTGTCTATGGCATACCATCCTCAAACTGATGGTCAGGCAGAGTGAGTCAATCAGGAAATTGAACAATATCTACGCCTCTTCATCAATGAGAGGCAGGATGATTGGTATGACTGGATGGCATTAGCAGAGTTCACCTATAATAATTGCATTCACTCTGCCACCCAACACTCTCCTTTTGAACTCAATACAGGCCAACACCCATGCCTGGGCACAGAGCCTACTCAAGAAACCACCTGGAAGCTGTTGATGAGTTTGTGAAGCATATGAAGCAAGCCATGGAAGAAGCCAATTCTGCTCTTCACCAAGCAGCACACGACATGGGACACTTCTATGATGCTCATTGACAAACTGCACCCAGTTATGAAAAAGGGGATAAAGTTTGGCTTGATGCAGAAAACATCACAACAACATGCCCTACCAAGAAGTTTGATGACAAGTGGTTTGGTCCCTTCCTGATTGACAAAGTTATCTCACCATTGGCCTATCAGCTAAAACTCACCCGGAACTTCCAATGAGTCCACCCAGTTTTCCATGTCAGCAAACTCCACCCATTTATTCCTGATTGTATTCCTGAGTGACACCAGCCCCCAGTACCTAAACAATCATTACAGCAAAGGGTGACACAGAATATGAGGTCAAGACAATCTTGGACAGTCATCTCTATCATACCAAACTGCAATACCTCATTAAATGGAAAGGCTATGGCCCTGAGGAAAACAGTTGGGAACCAGAATCCAACCTTGGCAACTCTAAATGGCTCCTTGATGAATTCCATCACCCCATCTGAACTCCCCATGTCATATTGCAACTGCTATCTGGGATACCCTACCTTTCACCTGCTTCGAAAATTTTACTGAGGTCCCCCAGCATACTTTATTTGACTGGACACAAGGAAAACTTGTCATGATGCTGAGTCCTAAAAGGGGGGTAATGTCAGGATCAAATTGACATTTGCTTCCACTTAAGGACTTACCCATCAGAGTATCATTCTTCATCAACTCTATCATATAGTGCCTACTTCTTCAAATGCTCTCGTCTCCTCTCTCCCTCCATTCACTAAGGGGGTTATTGTCATCCTTGCCATTATTGGCATTTCTCTTATTATTATTGCCCTCATTCTATTGGGCCTCAACCAGTGGCAGCAATGGTGCCCTTGTCAGTACCTGTTGTTCCCTCACTCCCTGTGTGAGTCCATGGAGTTGCCAATCCAGACTCCCCCTCCTCCTCCTCTGCCCCCAGTCCCTGAATCCACACCACCCATCCCAATCCATACTCCATCCACATCATTACAGTCCTTCAACACTTTGGACACCTTTGGAGTACCCAGGCATACACTGCCTTGGAAGTACATATGCTAAGGGGGATACATATGGAAGTTGGGGCATAGCCATGTGGAGGTGCACACAGGATTTGTAACATGGCTGCATCAGCTTAGTGAGGCTTAGTGATGGTGGTTGTGGAGGCTGACTGATGGGCTGTGGAGCCAGCATTCTAGGAGGATCCAGAAGGTTATGGAAGATGGTGGAAGGCTCTGGAAGGCTGGTGGCTGTGTGCAGGTAGTATTTATAGCCCTTCACAGTTGGGGGATCACCAGTTTCAATCTCTCAGGATTCCCACTGCAATAGGTGTGAGACTTGTGTGTCCCTTGTTGTGTGGTGTATACTCAGGATTCCCACTGTGATAGTGTGTGGTTAATTAATCTCTTTCCTCTTTCTGTTTGTGGCTTCAACGGCAGTGTTGCCCTGACAAGAATATTGTTTAAATATTTATTTATTTACTTGCTATAGCTATATACAACTAGTTATGCACACCCACCATGGTGGGTGTGTTACGAGATCAAGTTGATCATCATGTTCAGGGGCCAGGCACTCAGGGCTTGGGTGGCTGCACATCAAAATTTCTGTTGGGGCCTCATCTGTATCCTCATCAGGTGGGTTTTCACTTAGAGAAGGGACCTAGAACAACAATAAATAATACATTAGTAAAAAAAAAGAAAACAGTGGGGTGCCAAAAGAGCAGCAGAAGCTGCTCTTTTGGCACCAGTGGGATTAGACATACCCAATGTCACCACACACCCACCGAAGTGGGTGTGTGATGCTGCATCTGATTTGTTGTCATACTATAGCCTGCTGATATTCAGTGCTAGGGAGTTGGGGTCTGGGGAATTAATAATGAGATGCTAGTGTAAAATTTAAAAGCAGTGCAAAAGGAGCAGCTCTTGCTGCTCCTTTTGCATTGCAGTATCCATAATAATAATAATAACTTACTGCATGTACCATACACCTGCCAAAGTGGGCACATGGTACCTTTCATTCCTTGAGTATTTGTGCAGGTGTTCAGTGGTGTTTCATTTGGGTGTTCAGTTGGTATTTCAATCAGGCTGCAGTTCAAGTGGTATTGGGGTGCAATGGACATTGCAATCTGGAATTAATAATATCAAGTTAGTTTAAAACTTAAAAGCAGCACAAAAGGAGCTGCTCTTGCTGCTCCTTTTGCACCATGGTATACCTCATAGTACCATGCACCTGCTTTGGCAGGTGCATGGTACCTTTTTCTTTGGGTGTTCATGTGGGTGTTTGGCAGTGGTTCATTTGGGCATTCAGTTGCTATTTCATTCAGGCTGCATTTCTTGCAGAGTTTGGGTGGTATTGGGGTGCATTGGACATCACAATCTAGAATTAATAATCAGATGTTAGTGTGAAACTTAAAAAAAGCAGGGCAAAAGAAGCAGCTCTTGCTGCTTCTTTGGTGCTGTGGTATACATTATAATAAAAAACAACTTACCTCAGGGTACCAGGCACCCACCAAATTTGGTGGGTGCACAGTACTGCATCTGGTGAGTGGGGTTCAGGGGCCATTCATTTGGGGATTTGGGCAGTATGGTTTTATCATCTGGAATAAATAATATATGTTAGTTAGATTAACAAGAGCACAAAAAGAGCAGTGCTATGGCACTGCTCTTTTTGTGTTATTACATAGCAAAGGACTTACTACATTGTACCACACACCCACTGCAGCAGGTGTGTGGTACTGCACATCACATACTTGTTACGAGTCATACTTGTAACCTCGCTTACGTACGAATAACCAAGCCAATCATGCCATCATGTGCCCTTCCCCCTTACCGCCATTGTGCCTTCCTCTTTCAGCATTTCCTATTATATACATCCTTCCTTTATTCAACACCCCTTTATCCATAAACCCTTTTGATCTCTAATAGTATAAGTAGTTACTTGATGTACACTTGCTCTTTAGAAGATCAAGAATATATTGTTAACCGATTGAATTCTCTTTTTGTGATCTCAATTATTGCTTGCGACTCTCACTTGCAAATCTCGCATATTAACTCTCAAGAAGCTGGTCTTCCTCATACATACTCATCTCCCATGACCTTACATAATTCTCACTTTGCAACTCTTTTGTCAATCACCTTAAGGGCTTTCCTTGTATTTGACTTGATTATGTAATCATACCTCTCGTCTTGAGTACAACCCTTAACAATACTGTGACATGCAGCAGATGTCAGTGCTCATATTCCCACCATTTGCTGTGCAGGTGTTTTTATTGCCAGTTTCCACATGCTATTCATTTGGATAGCCCATCTGAGACAAACCAGAATAAAAAATATTCAGTTAGTTATGAATAAAACCAGCACAAAAAGAGCAGCTTGTGCTGCTCTTTTTGCATGGCTATATCTATGGGGGATCTGACTGACCTTATAATGACCACACCCACTGCAGCGGGTGTGTGGTCATGTTTGCTCCTTCTTGGCTGGTGTAGTTGAAGGTGTGAGGACAACACCAGCAATTGCCAGTGTTGAGTTGTGTCTTGCAACCACAACAATGAAACCACCTGAGCAGCAACCAAGGAAAAACAAGACCACACACCCGCTGTGGTGGGTGTGTGCTCATATGAGGTAAGTCTGAGCCCCCTGTAGATACAGCCATGCAAAAAGAGCAGTAAAGCTGCTCTTTTTGCATTGGTTTTATTTCATCGCTAACTGTGGTGTTTTTTTTTATTCTAGGTTCTCTAGGTTCTTACTAAGTTTACCCACCCAAACAGATACCACGCAAAAACTCACATGAAAACCCATGTGAGAACCCACACAAAGACCCACACAAAGACCCACATGAAGACCATAGTGAGAGTTACGGTATTTGCGCAAGAAGAACTCCCCCTGATTACTAAGCGGGTGAGGACAAATTCAGTAGATCAGTGAGACTCGAGTTACCCAGGTGAATTAAGCAATGGCAGGAAGAACACACAGAGAAGTCCTTAGGATTTTGTGGGCTCAAGCCCATCCTTTATACTATTTACATGAGGCACAGAAACACATAAGATGGGGTAAAATATGGGATAAGAATGGAGTAAAAAATGTCCAGTTGCCAATGATGGTGGTGAGAGAAAAGATCACTGGTGAAACCTATCTACAAGATCCTAGATAATCGAGGTCTGTGTTGTTTGCATAGCCCCCTAGGGGTCGCGCTTGTCTCCAACATCCTATCCAGCCATTCCCGTATCCGCTTGCTCCAACAGACCAATGTGTAAATGCCAGTGCAGCACCACCCAAGATGTCACAACACACCCAATACAGGGTACCACACACCTGCTGTGGCAGGTGTGTGGTACCACAAGATGAGTTTGTTTTAAATTTTTATTTGTGGTGCAAGAAGAGCAGCATAAGCTGCTCTTCTTGTGATACTTTACTGTTTCAAATACACATGAACCCCTGACCCAAACCTGCCACCTGCCACCCCATGACTGCAACAAAACCCCACAACCTCAAACCCACCAAGCGAAACCCCCAATCCTGTGACCCCAAACCCACCACCCAAAATCCCATGACCCCAGGCCCACCTGAATCAAGGCCTGCCAAGCCAAACCCCATGAATGAAACTGTGGAACAAGATCTCAAGTGGAGCCCCAACCAATGACAGGCAGATGAGCCACACCCACTCCAGTGGGTGTGTTCATTTAAGGTATGTTTTTTTGAATTTCTATCCATTACAGCAGTGCAAAAGAGCAGTGAAGGCTGCTCTTTTTGTGCTGCTTTAACTTGTAACTAATGTATTGTTTATCATAGGCAACAGGCAGAACCCAACCCCATACAACCCCATCCTCAAACCTGGTGAACAACAACCCGGCAAATGAAACCCCAGCAAGCAATGACCTGACAAACAGGCAGGTGAGTAACACAGGGATGACACACCTGCTGTGGCGGGTGTGGTAGTGTAATGCTTTTTCTATTGTAGTGGATACGGTCACACAGAAGGAGTGGCTCTGGCTGCTCTTTCTGTGCTACTGTGGGTCACTGGATGTATGAATTAATGTATATAATAAATAATAATAATAATAATAATGAATAACATGGTATCCCCATGAAGCTTCCTGAATTATCACAGGAGCTTTGTGTTGTTTTAGCATATAATCTGATGAGCATGGCTGTGAACCTGCCTGCATATTCCCGGGATGGCAGGTTCTTGGCAGGTTTTAGGCATGGGTCCACATTGGTACTCCCGCCCTGCGGGGATCTCCCCCGTGGGGTCAAAACCCGTGGGGTTTGAAACCCCATGCAATACCCTAGTAGTACTTCTGTGGCATTAAGTCACATATCCCTGCCATCACTGAGGCGTGAGAACTAGGTCCTCTTGAACACCTAGGCCTTGCTCCCAATGTTGTCCTCATCATCATGCCAGCTTGTAGTATCAGAGTAGGACCCCTGCAAGCACTGTTAGAGGCGAGATCCAACAGGCGACCCAAAGGACCCTGACTCCCGGTACAAATTCGGATGCAAATCCCAGACCAAATCCGAGAAATCGACTCTAGGCTCCTCACAGGCCATGAAAAACCGGGAATTCGCCCCTAGCCTCAAAAAAAATCTCAAAAAATCCCAAAAACCCCAAAAAATTCCCTGATCTTCCCAAACTACTCCAGGCATCCCCAGTGTTGTCCAAGGCAAGTGTACTCAACCCCACTATCACCTAAACTTCTCTTCCATCCTCCACCTTTTTCTCCTTGTCCAGCTCTTGGGCAGTGCTAATGGTAGAATAGCAATTCAGCATTTGGAATTTGGTTGACCAGGATAAGTCATTAAAGTGAGGCTGTTCAATTTCACAATAGTGCATACCAAGTTTCCTGTTAGTACTGCAGGAAGCTATAAAGCGACATTCTGTAGGTATTTTACAAGCCAAAAAAGAAACACACCCACTGGGGGTTGAACACAGAACATTACTATAATAGTACCCAAGGCACTTGTAACTCCCATTACTATAACACTATCCAGACCACGCCCCTGGAGGCGGGATTTCAGATCTAGCCTAGTTTGGTTGAAGAGCCAAATCCGGGAACTTACCCCTCGCCTCACCGTTGGCCGACACCAAATTTTGGCTCCGGATCCGGGAATTTGCCCCTCGCATAATCTCAAAATCACCCTCAAAATCCGGGAACCTTGGATCTCGCCTCTAACAGTGCTTGCAGGGGTCCTATCAGAGTGTGGATTAGCACCGCAATTCCAACAATGTCTAAGCCACACGGGCAAAAACCTGCCCTCAATCCAGCACCACACCTACCACTTTTCTGTCGCCAGACGCCCGGGGGCCGTCAGGGGGACAGATGGGTGGGCTTCACACTATGTCAACCAACCTCCCGGACTAGATGGTGGGAGGTCAGGAAAACATTTTCGCTAATGAATCAGCGTGAGAAAGATGTCTGGAGCAGAGGGATCGATGAAACGTATCCGTCGACGGTTCTTCATCCCCATCGTGTTCGCTGTCCTGGGATGAGTCCCGTAGAGGAATGTACACTCCGTCAACCTTCTTGCCTGGGCCCCGCTGTCGATGGTACTCCTGGACTAGTCGGAAGAAATTCGAATCACTCGTGTCGGGACGCACATGAGACTGTCGAACCGCTTGCTGATCGCTTCTCCCTTCATACTCATCCCGATCCCTCATCATCATCTAGGTCAGGGGCGGTCGATGGTCGAATCCTGAACGTGTCGCTATTGTTCACCTGCTACACGAGCGTAGTCGAAGGTGCCACGAAGCAGCGTCGCATCCAAGCTCATCGTCCGGAGAACTTGACTCACTATATCGAGGGGCTTGACTTCGAGTGGTGAGCACAGATGAACTTGAAGGCTTCGGAGACCGCAGATATGAAAGGCAGTGCCAGGGAATTGATTGAATTCGTCAATCTCGCGATGAAGGGTGGTAGATCGCGCCCGAGTGCAAAGGGTGGGCCGAAGAAATGTCTGCGATCTCAGGGTGATCGTTTTCTTTGGGATCCGCTGGCCGCAGAATTTCCTGGAGAGAATGGGATATTGCTGCACGAAGTAGTGGAAGTGCACACTGGGCAGCTCCACAAGGCGACTTCATGCTGAGGACTAAAAGAAGCAGGCATTGGATTCAGACAATAAATAATGCGTGGAACTGGGGTGTACATAAGAGGTGAGTTGGGCAAAGGCGGCTCATCTTGGGGGGGTCATACTCCACCGCAGATTCTTTCACACTGCTTCCTGGTGCTGACCCTGTACGCTCCTGTGACTTTGCCGAGGATCGACGGGTTGCTACTCGGGGTGGAGCGGCGGTCTGGGTGTGCTGGTTCGATGATGCAGATAGCGGTACTGGCGGGCCTTCATTGTGTCCTCGCTCCGTGGCCGACTTTCCGGCGGCTGAAGATCTGTGGCGGTCTTAATCTCTTCGTGCCTCAGGGAGTGGATCCAAGATACATTCCAAAGATTTAGTGTCCACGGCACACAGTTATACGGAGAAACGGACCTTTGCCTGGAGTAGGAACAGTGAACTCGCCCCGGACGGCATTAGCGTAGAGTAGAGGGGACTTGGCCCGAGGCTCGTCAACCCGGGGTTGAGTTGGTGCCCACGGAGTGAATCACGAACCGCAAGGCGCTCCAAGGGCTGGATCTTCCGTCGTTGTCATTCCTGATCGATGCTTAGTCAAATCATCAGCTGGATTTCAAGGCGCTCTGATCTCTGTGGAGATTGGGGTGGGACGGAACGGAGCGTGCCTAACAGCGCACACGCCATCGAGATGCACATTCGCCGCGCCAGCATGAGTTTGTCAGATGTGAAAGTTGGTTCCAGTGATGTGGGCTGACAATTAGGATACTGGTATCTTTGATGGTACTGCGTAAATCACGAACGACACCTCGTTCTTTCGGATTGATTTGTGTATGCATGCATGGAGACCTGAGAAAGGCATTTCCAGTGGTAGAAAGCTAAACAACTGGATGGTGCCATAATCATGTGCTGGAGAAAGTGTCCTCGACCAGACGAATTCAATAGCCAGGTCGGTAGGCTTATCCCAGGGTCAAAACGCCTTCGTAGTGCCCAAATTCTCAACGGAACACACAGAACTTCGTCGGCAGTGCACCCCTCAAGCCGGCCCAAAGCCCAGTCACAATATAGCCAGAGCGAGACTCTATATAGCGCACCGACAAATGCAACAAAAAGTGGAATGCATTACGTCAGCATATAAATCTGTGCTGCTTGCCATCTATCTTCTCGCGCTCGAAGAACTCTAGTCCCTTGAAGCTCCAGCCCACTCGAGTTCGGGCGCGTGCACGTTTCAGCAGGAAGTCGGACTGCGGCTGCCTTATCTCTAATGAAGTCGTTTCCAACAATCCTCTTCCGTGATTTGTTATTTCGACCATTTCCAAACGATCTATAAGCTTATTCAACCTCAAACCCTTTCTTTATTCAAACCGCTGTTCACTCTCTTCTCGCTTCTGAATCCGCGCCAACTGGTCCTCTTCAGGATTCACCCCCAAATGCTTGCTACACGCTTTGGTCGGTAGCGAGGCGCTTGCAGCGTATATTCTCACCAAGCTCCGTGGAGAACTGAACATAAGCGCGATCAAGGCCCCCGGTTTCGGACACAATCACGCGTCGATCCTCGGTGACTTTGGCAATCCTGACAGGGGGTACTGTATTCTCTGACAACTTGGATATCACGCTCGACAAGGCTACACATGACCTCCTCCGCCCCACTGGCTCTATCGCCATCACCAAAGAAGACACAATCTTCCTCAACGGTGACGGTGGTGAGGATGCTATCGCCGCCCGGTGCGAACAGATCCGCTCACTGCTCAATGATCCGACAACGAGCGGCTTCGACAAGACGAAGCTCCAGGAGCGTCTGGCCAAGTTGAGCGGTGGCGTTGCCGTGATTAAGGTTGGCGGTAGCTCAGAAGTCGAAATCGGGGAGAAGGACGGATACGATGATGCACTCAATGCTACGCGTGTGGCCGTGGAAGAAGGAATTGTCCCATGCGGTGGTGTTGTGCTCTTGAAGTAAGTTGATGCTCGTTGTTTCCCGTGCATTCTTCTCATTTGCGTTGCCAGAGTATCTTTGGCCCTTAAGGATATCAAGACAGAAAACTTCGACCAATAGCTCGGTGCATCTATTATTCAGGAGCGTTGGCACGTCCCATGGGGGTAATTGCTGAGAATGTGGGCAAGGAGGGGGCGTCATCATTGGGCAATTGTTAGAGAAACACTTCGGGGACTTCTCGATGTGCGTGTCTTACATACTTATGTAGGCCATTGACACCAAGTTCATTCCATTCCACCAATCAGGAGATACCATGCTGCCGAGGACGATATCGTAAATATGTTCGAAGCCGGTATCATTGACCCACTGAAGGTTGTCGCCATGGTCTCTCAGATGCTAGGTACAACGTTTATTCTTGGTGATGTGAAGCGTCCGCTGATGGAATACGTTACAGCAGTGTGGCCGGTCTCTTAACGACATCTGAAGCGTGCATCGTCGAGGCTCCTGTGAGTAAACAGTTACTTACGATCTTCAAACTCGATCTAATAGGTTCTCGCCTTCCACAGGAAGAGAAACAGCCTCCCGCCGGAGGCATGGGCGGAATGTTCTCGGCAGGACGTAACCTTTTATTTTGCGTTCGTATTTCTTTTCTTAGCATTCACCCCATGTTGGCGATAATATACAAGAATGAATCCCCGCTCATATGCGCGATGGCTAAGGGAAAAAAAAACTTGGTTATAGACTTGCGACTTGCTGTGTCTCGCTATACGAAGAACCAGGGTCTGGCTCTGACCGAGGGGAGACATACAATGTGCCGAATGGGGCATGAATTCGCCTCGGCCAAGATGATCTCATGTTGCTATCGAATCAAACAAGTGCCAACCAAGGTGTAAGCGTTGCTGGAGAAAATGTACTAAAAATCGGAGCTTGGTGAAGAAAATCCTGATGAATCGGATAGCGCCTTCATGTATACTTTATCTAGGATTATGAGTGCGAGGAGCGCGCTACGGTCGCTTTTGGAAGGGCACGTCTCAACCATCTGGAGGCTCAGTGGTGGCTACATGCGGTGCTCACGGAGGAAGAGGCTGGGAGAATTCATCAATGGGTCGACAGTACCAAAATGGAGGCAGCGGGATCAGCTGGCGACGGCGAGTGGAAAGCCTGAATGAAAAAATGTACCCGATGTCGATCAACCCTTGTCATCTGCTCCCCAATCATCGCCAGATTCAGATTCGTCGGGGAGAACTACAATTGTGGCAGCAGCTCGGGACAATAGTGCAGAGGTAAATATCAATTCTGGAGAGAAGGCCACTGTGGTGGAAAGGACAGATTCCAAGTCCAGTGACAACGTTGATTCTTGTCGACGTTGATATGATGGCACCGTGCTCTGCCAGACCCGAAAGCCCGCGAGACCACAGGGCCATATGATTATGCAACAGTAACAGGATAATCGATCATGGGATTGACCGTCCGTCCAAAAGTCAGACGTCGACAGATCTCTGACCTTTTCGGACCAGGTCTGAGCTCGAGCGCACTGACCATGGTGGCACTGGTTAACTATTCTATTTCTGAAGGAGCAATACGTAGTTCCTGTCAAATTTTGGTACCCTGAAGCACGGGTGCTTCTCAAGTCTCTGCCTCGTGCTTCGAAATGAATCGCCACCTCCTCGCCTCTCCGGTGCTAGTCCATCACACCACTGTCCATCGTCTTAAACATCTGTACAATCCATCAGTGAGACTGCTCTCTCACATATCATGGCATCCAAAGACCCGCAGAACCTAGCGGACATGCGCAAAGTATATATTTCAGGTGTGCCATCTACTTGCAAACCAGCAATTCGCATCCAACACACTCATTTGGACCTTGCCACAGAGGTCAGATGCAGCAGCCATCTTCTGCATGCATCAAAACGATATCGCCTTCACTTCACTATCCAGCCTCCTGCTACGGTCACTGGACTTCGTTCCCCAAAGTCGGAGTACATCCAGGCAACTACATAATGCCGTGATGTGGAAGGATCCCTTTGGGGATGAGTTGTAGGTCTAGTTCATGCGCCCGTCCTTCGTCGTTCTTCATTCACATTCTCTCCGCAGTCTGGTGACTCCAACGCCTATCGATTGCAGAGTGGCTATAGACTTGTGCGAACGCCGTGTTGGACGTTCGGGGCGGATCGTTGCATCGTGTAGTTTGGATCTCTCCTCCGCGATAGACAAAGGTAGACCTGCTCATGTTTATCTAAAGATTGGTCCACGCTCATGTACGGCCTTGATCCCTGCAGACATACGCCTCGATTTGAAGGTTGACGCGAACGACAAATTCGGAGACTTGACAATATATGTGGCATCCTCCCTCGCATCCACTGGTGAGGCTGTCCAGAATGCCAATCGGGCTGCCGAGCAGCTAGGTCCTGGAATAGCCGTGGTCAATGATGCCATTCAGGCTGCCGCCCACTTGCATTACCAATCGCAGCCCAGTTCAATGCTTGGCAACCGTTGCTGAGTCGCCTCGGTGCTCTTGTGAAAGTTGCCGATATGCTCGCCGAGGCACGTTTCATCCTGAATTATTTGTGCCCCGCGACCACTAAGAAGTATTTACAAACAGGTTCACCCTTGGATCAAGTTAGCATGGGGAGTCGTCTCAGCAGCGTATAAGGTACGACTAGAATCGGGTGTTATATCTGTATGCTATCTGACTGGTGTTCTATTAGGTCGCTTCTGCCCAGAGTGAGCGAGATGCAGAAGTGCAGGGCTTAGTGCAGGACTATGGCGGATAGCTGCTCCTTTGCGGATGAAGCCGAGGAGTTGAAGAAACGCTCGAAAATGGATCAAGACATCATCAACCAAATACTGCACCAAGTAATGGAATGCGCTTATTTCATTAGGGGCTATTGCAGGGACAAGTCCTTCGGTATGTGGAATCCCCATGTTCTGCTACCCCAAGACTGATCAGCGTGGGCCGCAGTCAAACGCACTGTGAAGAACGCGCTGTCTGCTGTGGACGCCCGGATTGATAACTTACAAGGGGACCCTGGAGACTCTCCGACGGAATCTGATTGATCACGCGAATATACAATGCACCGTGATTACGCACCGCGTCTTGGACGTCGTGACCGAAGTCCGTAAGTGCTGCTTCTATGTCTTCGGTCAAAACTGGATTCTAAGATGGTCTACAGGGGACTTGCAAGTGCTCAGTGACCTGAAATACACCTCAGTTGCTCATCACGATCTGGATGAAGGATGCTTAGCAGGCACGCGTACCGAGATCATCGATACTATCCTGTGTTGGGCTGTTGGAGCGGATACGTCGTCGTTTGATTCGAGTGGTTCAATAGCATTGAACTCGAGCGAATCGTCTCGTGTACTTTGGTTGTGCGGCACGGCGGGTGCGGGGAAATCGTCGATCCTTCGCTCATGCGCGAAGCGCCTTTCTGAACTTGGACGCAAGGGCTCGTACTACGGCTTCGACAAAAACAAACCGCTCGCAAACCTGACGAACCTGTTCAGTACGATCGCTCGAGACCTCGCCGACCTCGACAACTCCCGGAAGCAGCGCCTCGTCGATGCGGTCAAGAACGACACCGCGATACGAACAAGCGATAACTGCAAATTGCAGTTCCAGCACTTTATCATTGCATCTTTCAAGGATGATCAGGCCCTGGGGGAGACCGTTGTTTTCATTGACGCGTTTGACGAATCTGGGGACGTTACGGCTCGCGCCAACGCGCTCGCTATTCTCACAAAGCGAGCCTCAGAACTGCCTCTGGGTCTTCGAGTCGTAGTCACTTCGAGATATGAGCTTGATATTCAAGATGCATTGCAGTCTCCGCTGCCACCTGGGGTCGACATTATGCTAGTGGACGACATCCCGACTTATCAGACCTCGCGCGATATCGCGACGTATATACACAATGAACTCCATAACGTGAAAGAACTCCGAGAGAAGTACGAGACCCAGCTGAGGGATCTCATTTGGAGGGCCGGGACATCTTTTCAGTGGGCTGCTACCGCCTGCCGCTTCATTCGCCAGGATAACAAAGCCGGCGTCGGCCCGCAGGACCGGATTGCTGACAGTGCTGCGTAGTGATACAGGGCTGTATGGGCTGTATAGCACCGTGATGACGGAGCACTGCGATCCCTCGATCGAGATAGCAGTAAAACGAGTCAAGTCAATCCTAGGCCGAATCATATGCGCTCAGGAGCCTTTATCATTGCATGCTCTTGTGCACCTAGTTCCACCCAACTGTGTCCTCACTCCAGATGATATGGAGATACAACGACGAATTGTGAAGCATCTTGCCTCCCTCCTTAGTGGTACACACAGTGACCATGAGCCGATTGTGCCTCTCCACACATCTTATCGTGATTTCTTATGTAACCCAGAGCACAACAAAGATTTCTACATCGACAAAGGCCAAGCAAATGAGCAAATGGTCCTGGGGTGTTTCCGAGTGATGGACCAGACCCTGACCTTCAATATCTGTCAATTTCCGACGTCATTCCTTTGCAATGCTGACATCTCCAACATTAAAGATCTCCAGGAAAAATACATCCCTGCTCATCTGTATTATGCTTGCCGATTCTGGGGTTCCCATGCGTCCGCATCACCTAATGTGGAGGCTACTCAGAAACACATGGTGTCATTCTTTCAGAAAGATTTCCTATCCTGGTTGGAAGTGATGAGCCTGACACAGAGCTCCCCCTGAAAATGTGTTAGACTCACTTAGCACCTCTGATGTAAGTGTGGCTCCAATTCTATCACATGCTGAAGTTATGGGCTGATTCAGAACATGCATTCCCCAGATGGCTCCAGACCTTGTTGAATTGCAATATGATGCAATGCAATTCATCAGCATGTTTGCAATTGTCATTGCAACCAGCATGCCTCACATCTACCTCTCTGGTTTGACATTTGCTCCCACCTCATCCCTCCTATATCAGTTGTGGAAAGACCAATTTCCAGGAGTTGCAAAACTTGCTCAGGGACAACTTCAGCACTGGCCAAAGATCACATGTGATCTTAGAGGACACCATGACAGAGTAGAATCTGTTGCTTTCTCACCTGATGGGAAGCAGATTGCTTCTGGCTCCTGGGACAAGACCATACAACTCTGGAATGTGGAGACAGGTCTGAAGATTAGCCAGCCCATGGAGTGTGATAGTCCATCTCATCCCTTGCTTTCTCACCTGATGGCAAGCAGATTGCTTCTGGCTCCTGGACAATACCATACAATTCTGGGATGTGGAGACAGGTGTGAACATTGGCCAGCTGCTGGAGGGGCATGATAGTGCTCATCTTATCCATTGCTTTCTCTCCTGATGGCAAGAAAATTGCTTCTGGCTCCATGATGGTGACCATACGACTCTGGAATGTGGAGACTGGTGCAAGCATTGGCCAGCCAATGGAAGGGCATGATGGTACCATCTGGACCATTGCTTTTTCACCTGATGGCAAGCAGATTGCTTCTGGCTCCTCAGACATGACCATACGACTCTGGAATGCAGAGACAGGTCAAAGCATTGGCCAGCCAATGGAGGGGCATGGTGGTACCATCTACTCCATTGCTTTCTCACCTGATGGCAAGCAGATTGGTTCTGGCTCCCAGGATGGGACCATACAACTCTGGAATGTGGAGATGGGTGTGAGCATTGGTCTACCAATGGACCAGCATGATGATGTCATCTACTCCATTGCTTTCTCACCTGATGGCAAGCAGATTGCTTCTGGCTCCACAAGCAAGTCTATAAAGCTCTGGAATGTGGAGACAGGCATGAGAATTTTCAGCTAATGGAGGGCATGGTGGTCATTACATCCATTGCTTCTCACCTGATGGCAAGCAGATTGCTTCTGGCTCTCAGACAAGACTGTACGACTTTGGAATGTGGATATGGGTGCAAGCACTGGCCAGCCAATGGAGGGGTATGCTGGTGGTATCTGGTCCATTGCTTTCTCACCTGATGGCAAGCAGATTGCTTCTGGTTCCAATGACAACACACTGCAACTCTGGAATGTGGAGATGGGTGTAAGGATTGGCCAACCAATGGAGGGGCATGGTGGCACCATCATGTCCATTGCTTTCTCACCTGATGGCAAACAGATTGCTTCTGGCTCCTGGGATAAGACCATACAACTCTGGAATGCAGAGACAGGTGTGAGCATTGGCCAGCCAATGCAGGGGCATGAGGATGCTGTCCAGACCATTGCTTTCTCACCTGATGGCAAGCAGATTGCTTCTGGCTCCTCAGATAAGACCATTCAACTCTGGAATGTGGAGACATGCATGGGCATTGGCCAGCCAATGAAGGGGCATGATGATCTCATCTACTCCATCACTTTCTCACCTGATGGCATGCAGATTGCTTCTGGTTCCTATGACAAGACCATACGACTCTGGAATGCAAAGACAGGTGTCAGCATTGGCCAGCCAATGGTGGGGCATGATGGTGCCATCTACACCATTGCCTTCTCACCTGATGGCAAGCAGATTGCTTCTGGCTCCTCAGACAAGACCATACGACTCTGGAATGTGGAGACAGGCACAAGCATTGGTCAGGTGATGGAGGGGCATGATGATATCATCTGGTCCATTGCTTTCTCACCTGATGGCAAGCACATTGCTTCTGGCTCTGAGGACAAGACCATACGATTCTGGAATGTGGAGACAGGTGCAAGCATTGGTCAGGTGATGGAGGGGCATGATAATAACATCTACTCCATTGCTTTCTCACCTGATGGCAAGCAGATTGCTTCTGGTTCTCGGGACAAGACCATACGACTCTGGGATGTAGAGATGGGTCTGAGCAGTGGCCAACTGAAGGAAGAGCATGGTGATTGCATCCCATCCTTTGCATTCTCATCTGACAGTAAGCACATCACTTCTGCCACCTGGGGAAACACACTCAATATTTTTCCATTTCATGTGGCAGCATCCAAACACATCCTCCAATATCCTGCCCATCTATTCCCACTCTCCTCTGACTGCTTTCAATTTAATGATGGGTGGATTTTGGGACCTAGTGATGAGCTTATCCTCTGGGTCCCTCCTGCCTACCGTGCATCCCTGGAGCATCCTAACCATCGCATCATGGGAAAGGCTACTCGGATTGATTTTCAGCACCTTAAGTGTGGCAAGGAGTGGGCTCAATGTCAGAGACTGTAGATTCACAGATTTGTAACATTTAACAAGCATTTTCTGTTGACAATTCCAAAACATCAGTGGATACTGTTTACATCTTCACTACAGTATCTAGAGGCTAGGAGATCTGCCCTCCTATCTAGTAGGAGGGATGGTGGATATTTTTGTCACTGGCTACAACCATGGCTGAGCTTCAAGGATCACATTATAGAAAGTTCTGTGTCAATGATGGGGTACTTGTACACCGGTGCCTACCATGAAACCCAACTCATCCACTGGTGCCCTGTGAGGCCGGGACCCGTCTATATAGTCCCAGATTATCCTTATATTGGCAACCCACGGAGAAGCCACAAATTTGCTGCTACATAAGACCCTGAAGTGAAACAGCATGCAGCACCACAGATGCTCCCTGTGAATGTAGACACTGAAAACCCCATCAGACACCAGCATTACTCCATGCAGTATTGAGTCACATATCACAGATGTTACTGACACTTGAGAACCAGTTCCTCTTGAACACCCAGTTGTTGTTCCCATTACTGCAATCCTCATCATTGTGCTACCTGGTTGTGGTATCAAGGCACATGTTAGCCCCCCAGTTCCAACAATGTCTCAGCCACAGGTGCAGATGGGTGGACCTCACACACTGCTGACCACCTCCAGGAAGTAGATGGTGGGAGCTCAGGTAAAGTTTCCATAATGACTCAGTGTGTGAAAGACGTCTGGAGCAGGAGGGTAGTCGTGAGGTTGACGAAACATATTTGTCGAGGACTCTTCGTCCCCATCGTGTTCACTGTCCCGGGATGAGACCCGTGGAGGGATATACATTCCATCAACGTTCTTTCCTGGATCCAGTCACCGTTGACAGTACTCCTGGACTAGTCGGAGGAAACTCAAATCACCCGTGTCAGGCCACGAATGACCCCACTGTTGAGCCGCTCGTAGCTCCTCTTCGTTTCCCCCTTTGTCCTCATCTTGATCTTCTTCACCATCACTACGTCAGGGATGGTCGACAGTCGATTCCCGAGTGCGCCGTTATTATTCGCCTACCCCACGAGTATAGTCGAAGGTGTCACGAAGCAGTGTCGCATCCGGGCTCATCATCCGCAGAACTCGACTCACCAGATCGGGGTGCTTGGGGCTTCGAGCGATGAGCACGGATGATCTTGAAGGCTTCGAAGACTGCGAATGGAACAGGGAGTGCTGGGAAGCTGATTGAATTCGTCAATCTCGCAGCGAAGAGTGGTATACCATGCCCGGGTTCAAAGGCGAGGCCAAAGAAACCTCTTCTATCTGAGGGTGATCGTGTTCTGTGGAATACAGCTGCTCGCACAATTTTGTTGCAAAATTTGTTGGAGTCTTCATGACTTCGTCCTTCAGTGAGCAGATCCAAGGTACGCTTCAAAACTTCTCTAGCCACAGCAGACAGTTGACATGCGGACACGGACCCCACCCTGGAGCAGGAACAGTGAACTCGCTCCTGAGTGACATTGGCGTACAGTAGAGGGGATTTAGCGCGAGCTTCACCACCCCATGAATTGTGTTGGTACGCACGGAGTGAACCCACAATATCACGAACTGCAGGGTGTTCCCATCTCTGAGGATCTTGGGATTGGGGTGGGACGGACAGAAGGTGCATAGTGGCACGCATGCCATCGAGATTCACATTTGTCGCGCCAACATCAGTTTATCAGATGTGAAAGTCGGTTCCTGTGATGTGGCCTGACAATCAGAACATTTCATCTGCTTAGGCCTGGTGGTACCTTTGATTGTACTGCAACGATGCATCGTTCTTTCGGATTGATTTATGCATGCATGCATGGAAGCCTGAGAATGGTTTTGCCAGTGATAGAAAGTTAAACGACTAGACGGAGCCGTAACTATGCACTCGAGAAAGGGTCCTCAACCACATGAATTCATTCACCGAGTCGTAGGAGATCAAACGCTTTCGCAGTGGCACAAATCCGTCAATGGAATGCACAGAACTTCGTCGGGAGCACTCTCTAGCTTTCCCAAAGCTTAGCCGCAATATAACCCGAGCGATTCTTCATAGTGCTTGCAGATAGCAACCAGCAATCCCAGCAATGTAACAAAGAGTGGAATGCATTAGGTCAGCAAATCATCTGTCGCCCTATCGCTTCCCCCGCTCCTGCTGCATGCCATCTATCTTCTCGCGCTCGAAGACCTCCTCTAGTACGCTAAACCTCCAGCGCACTCGTACTCCGGACGAGTTCGGGCGCGTGCACGTTGCAGCAGGAAGTCGGACTGCGACTACCCTCCTGCCACCGTCCAAAGAGAAGGTTTCTATCTCGAAACGTCCCCGTACCGCCTCTGGTCCTCTGCAGTGGCATCTCCTCCGCCGATGCCAATGCGCCCTTTGATCAGGGTGCTCCCCTCCCAGCACTCCCTGATGGGAGTTTCTTGCCGCTGCTGATCCCACGCAAGAAACAGTCCACGCTGCATGAATATGGCTACATTGGGAGTGAGAACGAGGTTTTCCTGGGACTGGAAGAGGTCACGCGGCTTGTAGATGTGGTCAGTCGAGCGCTCAGCTCTCGAGGTATGCCTGTGGCCAATACTCATAGAACAGCCGGGAACACTGATCACTCTACTGTATTTGCCCAGGCGTGACCACTCCGTTCCTGTTCTCCACCCAGGCGCTGGACGTCTCCTCTTCTCATGTCCGTTCACTTGTCCGTTCGTTCCTGGCTACTTGCGACCCTTCATCGTCATCTCGATGGTCAAATGCGAGGACAAATCCACCGCACGCCATTGCAGATGCAAAATGGCGGGAGGAAGTGAATTTCGCTGACCCGTACGCCCTCAGCATGTTCTCAAGTGGGGTCTTGCTCGGCTTGCGCGTGTCACAAGCGGGTTTGAACTGCGGGGATTTCTTGATTTTAGCGATTATCTAGCCTGGCGAATACAAGAAGAAGGTGAGACTATTTCTCCTTCATTGTTTCTAGCAATCCTCATTGTTCCGTGATTTGTTATTTTGTAGAGAACAACTATCCTCCAAACCATTTCCTAACCATCTTTAATCTTATTCAACCTCAAACCCATTCTCTATTCAAATCACTCTTCACCCTCTTCTCGCGTTTCTGCGCCTATTCGTCCTCTTCAGGTCTCACTCCCCAAACGCTTGCTACACATTTTGGTCCTCTTATCTTTGGGCTAGGGGCACCATCTCTACCGTTTGGTCCCACTTACTCCCTGTATTTGCGATCCGTATACGCTACCGAGCATTTGCTGCTCTCATCGATCGTCAACCAGGACTACGACGCTCGTCACGGCGTAGAACTCCCAACACGGCTCAAAAATTGGATTCGAGGCTATCCAAACATGATACCCAAACATCAGGCCGATATGGAGAAAAACAGGCCCGGGGTGCGGACATTCCGCGTCGCCAGTGTGCGTCGCAATGTTCGCCTGTATTCTTCCGATCTTGTGCATACTGCAACCATCTGGGCTGGGGAAGGTCATCTTGAGCGTCGTAAGGAATGGACCCGTGTCGTGCCCATACCCCACGGCGAATATTCCCAGCCCAAATATACTGACGACTTCAAGAAACGTCTTGACCTTCCTACCTCCTTCGAGCCCAAAATGTATAATGATCTCACCTCCAGTCTTCGACCTTCCGAATCCACGTCGAACTTCAGCCTGAATCCGCCCTATTCGTATCGAAACCCTCTGGACGACATCATCGCCCGATCACATCCCGAACTCACTCCACATTCGACTCTGACGACACCAATCACCAACGAGGATCGGTTTCGAATCTCGCTGATTTGCAGTGGAGTCAGTTCAGCGAAAGCGGCTTTTCCTCTGATTCCTCAAGTCTCCTTCAGTTTGACCTTGGGGAAAGCGCCAGGAGGAGTGCTAGATCCTCCCAGAAACGAGAAACGATATCCTGGAATGATTTTAGTTTGTCTGGCTTCGAACGGGCATCGCAATCCTCGTCCCAAGATTCTCACTCAAGCGAACGGGCGGGGACGCCTATACCGCCTTCGTCGTCGGATCGTCTATCCGATGCGCTTAAGTTCTCGGTCCCTGTCGATTCTCCCTCCTCTTGGTCTGAGCACACCTCTGATCTCACTCGCAAGTTGAGAAAACAGCAAAAGGTTCTACCCCCTTTCGGCTGGGATACATCCCCCGTGGCTGGTCGAGAGTGGATCGTGGAAGAAGGGATGATTCAGACATGGTGCGAACTGATGCTTGAGTTCCGGTTGGGTGGATTGGGCAGAGGGTACCTTTAGGGAAGCGAACTGGGCATTGGTAAGTATTTTTCATCTTACAGGAATCTGTCTAATCCTGACACATGGCGTGACCTGTAGGCAGAATTAAAGGCTTTACCAATCGAACATGCTGATGACAGCTCCGCTCACTCACGTTCCCTTTCAGCGGGATGGAGGTGATCCTCGAACGTCGTCGCAGTGGTTCCTATTCGAGGAATTTGTTCCTAGGGAATATCGCGAACAACTTCAAAACCCTAAGAAGAAATCAACTTTGTTCTCGTCGCTAAGCAAGCAGAAGGCCTGGAAGCCTGCTCCCACCCTCAACGGCCAACCATACACTGGCCGGCCGCGGAGTCCGAATCCTAAGGACTTCGAGTTCGATGCCATGCTCAGGCACTCGGAGAGCAAAACTAAAATTATCAGCTTAAGCTCTCCACCGGCAACCGCAGCAGGTGGGACCAGTCACTCAAGAACCCAGGCGATCGGGTTTCGCGACCTACAACCTTCGCCAGTGTTTCCAGTCGAACCATATCGGGTCCATTATACGCTCCCCCTAGAAATGATTCGTTGAGTACTAGTTCGCAGCCTCCAATTCCGCGGGCCACGTCGCACCCCAAATCCGTGGCCCCGGTTTCGGCTTTAACTCCTTTGGCACGTCTTCGCGTTGGGAAGCCAAGGCCGATGGCGGCGGAATGGGATTCGACACTCGAATTTGAGACTCGAACGGAATCGGACACTTCCATAGACTCCCATGATGGCAATATCCCATCTCCTACACTAAAGAAGGACTCTAGGGGTCGGCCAGTTCATCAGCGACAACGAAGCAAAGACGACGCGTGGGTCGACATCCTTATCCTCGAGTCTAATGGGAAGAATGCTTCCGGAGAACAGCGTCTCGCGGTGCAACGAGAAGCGCGCAAGTCTAGGTCGAAATCGGATCCAGAGCAAGCTCGGGCGGAGATCCAGCGAGCCATGGAGACTGGTGGGAGCTTCATTTCTGGTATGTCAGGCGAGCCGGAGAACGAGAAGGAACCGGCCACTCCTGCCCCCTTCTCCCTAGGATACCATCCATCCTACGCGGAGGAAGAGGAGGAGGTTATGCGAATCCCCAGGGTCATTCCCCCTGCAATTCATATTCGGTCCCCAACGGTATCGACAGTTGGCGCTGTAGCGGAACCAGAGAGTCATGATGCACTACGTTCGCAAGGTCTTCATTCCCGATATCTCCAGGACAACTATTCTGAAGAAGATGAAGAATCAACCGTGGGGCATGATCATGTCACCACCTGAATATGATGATGAAGTTCCCTTCCCATCTCCCGCAACGTCTTCCCGAGGAGAGCTCACTCCGAGAGCAACAACACGGATGGCTCTGCCGTCACCACCATCTCTTCCTCGTAACTTGGGATCTACTGAACCCCCGAAGGCAGGGGTCTCCAATTTGATCCAGATATTTCAACAGAAAGAGGAAGCTGCCGTGACCTTACCACCTCCTAATCCCGAGATCCGTCCTTCTCGACTACCTGTGAGTGTCAAGCCTCCTGCTTCGGCCTTGGAAATTTCTGCTCCTCTCGAGTTGTTCCAACCAAGACCCTCGGGTATACCCGTGAGCGTCAAACCAGTGACACCCCCTCGAACTGTGTCACCCAACATCACTCCCATTAGATCCCCAGTGAATCCGCCGACGCCACCCTCACCATACCTGAAATGTTACCCCCTCTCCCCGAATTGCAACCGCGAGTTCCTAGCCCTGCGCGATATGTGCATGGGGCCCCATTGCACAATGTGCTCGAGGATGATGAAGATGAAGAATAGAATCTGCATTCCAATCATCACCGCCCCCTGTATCTTCACTTTCCACTTTTCCCCTCGCAGAGATGCTGCTTTCTTTGTGCGCTCTCATTTCTTCTTTCATTTCTGCTTTATGAGCTCTGTTTATTCTTGATCGGGTATCTTCTTTACGATAGCAGCTAGGCCTAGTGGCCAATAGCGCGTAGAGTTACTGGTTTTGTACGGTGGGGGTGATGTGTACGGCGGGATGTCGCCCCCCTTGACTCATTCTCTTCAACCCAGAAGTTATACAATTGTGCCTATTCTTGCTTCTATCTACCCATGGCAAGTGCGTATAGCAATTTTTCGCCGATTCATTAATGTGCTCCTGCAATCCTGTTTTTTGAATGAAAGAGGCACTCAACGAATGTACCATGAAGCGAGCCAACGAAGTAGATAGATAAAAGAAGAATCTATTTAGTCGCAGGTTGCTGTACTTTCCCCGCCGCCTTTGCAACCCCTTCATTGACTGCGGCGACGACGTCACCAGTAGAGTTGAGCTTCTTTTCCCGGCCGCCCATGTACCAGTAATTGATAAACCGCAGGCCTTGGCCGGATTGGGCGGTGGCATTTGTCGCATGACAGGCAAAGAGGAGATAATTTCGAGGTTGAACGGCCCAAGCTGCAAGAAAGGGTATATTGGGGAGTGGCTCATCAGTGACAAAGGTCCCGAGATGTCCCAATCCAAATAGATCATTTCACCGAATCGCATGAATACCATCCTGACGCGGGAGGATTGATTCTTTAAGTACAAATGTCGTCGCCGACACATACATGTTTCGAGACTCACGAATAGGTGGCCATGGCGGTGGTCATTGTACCAGAGATGATTTCTTCATCCTTGCGGAGATCGGAGAGAGCAGCAAGAGGGAGACCCCAGTTAGCCACCTTTTAATAGAGGGGAAGATCCAAATGAGACAGAATGTAAGTTGATATGTAAGACGCTTCCGCAATTTTTTTGGTGGGCACGACGTACTGGGCCCCAGAAATGTGTACCTAGCGAACGCCGCCAGCCCGCAGCTTAGGAATGGGTGTTGAAGGCAGGCAAAAAGATCACACTTACTGAAGAAATATTCCCTGGCCGCCGGGCTTCTCGCCCATTGCATGAAAGCAGAGGCCATAGAGTCTCAAGACAAATTCTCAAAAGGAATGGGGCGTTGAGTGTGGAGACGCGGTCGGGTAATGCCGAGAGGTTCATTGGCAGAGACTATATGGCAGGCGGTTAGGGTATCAAATAACGGTGCCACTGGTCTTTACTTACCATGAGAAGAATCCTCCCTTTCCATCTCGAGAAATCATACTCGCTTCAGGTAAGCAATGCCATTTCCATGATCTATTGTCCTGTCTCCCCCGAGCCACGCTGCCACACCATCTAGGTCATTGGAAATATTCCTAATATTCCTGAAGTGCATGTCTCTAGGCGAGCCGCTGCTCTCCCCTTGTTCCGTTCTCGCGTCTTTCCTGACTTCAATACCTTCTAGTATCGCGTGCAGGTCTCTCCTTGACCCTAACTGGGCCATTACGATAAGACCCACTAGCTTAGCGATATCATATCCAACCATCCCCACTACCTACCCCCTTACTTACATCCCAAATGCTGTGTTTTTTTTTCCTCCCGAGTTAGATGTAAACCGTCGTGGGCATTTCACATGACGCTCGTGGCGGTCTAGCGGCACCTCACTTCCTGTCCGCCACTCCAGTATGCTGTACTTGTGATATATCCCCTAGTTTTACACCCACGACCCACCAGCAAGGAGTAGCGAAATGTCTGGGGTTGGGATGAGGCTGCATCTACGATTCGGGGTCACATGTTCACTGCCACGCTTATTTCTCGTGACAGTTTGATTTAGGTTTCTTATGCTACGTAAGGAGCACTGCTGAGGAACTGGCTTTAGGACGTACGAAGCTGAGTTTCACATGAATCCAATGAAGATATGTAGAATCCGGTCAGGGGCCATGGCCGACGCCTAGGCTGGGTGTAATTCGGGCCAAATCCATTTTTCGGTAAACTCTCTTGGGTTCATAGTCTAAAGTGCCTTACAGACTTCCGCCTTCATTTAGGTGAGATCTTCCAGAACATCCCGAGGAGGACCCAAAATTCCAGCGGCATTCGCTCTCCCGTTCGGGGCAGACGTAGGGTTTCCCGAAAACTATTGTCACGACTCCAAGGGCCCCATCACCTGGTGAGAGCCTCCCCCTTTCTGCATTGCCTCAATTCCAATCCCATTTTCGCGGTCATTGCATGTTTAAGACACCATTGCATTTCTGTCAGTTCCTGATGTCTCGGTGGATCGGTGGTCATACCAAATCGCTCTGTCCATTTTAATCCCTACTTGAATGTATCAACGCCTTCCATCTCTGAAAAGATTGAAAGATTATTTTGGGCAGATCGTGTCGTTATTGCGGTGGACCACTTGCAGTTCGCCACGATTACGTGACTTGCACTGCCACCATTCAGGCTGCTTTTTGAAACACAGCCAAGGCACCGAGGGAAGCTTCCGGGACTCATATGACCCAGTAACTACTAGTTCACCGCTATGTGCCTTTGGAGTCGCGTTGACATATTCCCTTATTGGTTTATTGGTTTAGAAGACGTAACTGAAGAATTGGTCGATATGCGGTGACCCTAACCGCAAGTACGTCGGATGGCAGTACCCATCAAAAAGATGGGCGAGTTCTTGGCTCGAGGCCGACGACAAATAGTCTGGGGTCGAACATGATATAAAGGAGGATATTTTCTTTCGTGGTCACCATTCTCTGCCATGTTCTCCAAGGTCTGCGTCGCTCTTCTCGGAATCCCTCTGCTACGGGTCCTTGCTGCACCCCGAGAGCAATTCGGTCCACATATCATTCATGAAGAACGCTCGGTGATACCCAATCAATGGGATAGACGACCTATGCTTGACAAGACGAGGATCATCCCTGTTCGCATCAACCTGGCGCAGAACCTTGAGGGTGCCGAGGATCTCCTGATGGAAGTATCTCATCCCGACAGTCCCAAATATGCCCAACATTATAACGCAGAAGAGGTTGCAGATTTGGTGCGGTTTTCACAAATGCGGCACCTCGGAGAGGACCTCGCTTACTAGCTTTGATTTATTTATCCACTCTAGTTTGCGCCGACGAAAGAAACCATTGATATCGTCCTTGACTGGCTCCGATCCGAGGGTCATGATGTTGACCACAGTCACTACAATCATCGGAAAGCTGCCGTCGTAGTCCCTATGCCTATTCACACGGCTGAAAACCTCCGTATGTATTATAACCTCTTCTGTTAGTCAATTCCCTTTAATATTGGTTTGCAGTACACGCTACCTACGATGCCTATGAACACACCAATGGAAAGGTGCATATCGCCTGCATGAATTATTCTCTTCCGGAAGCAGTACGACACCATGTAGATTTCGTCCTCCCGACCGTGCACTTTGATGTACACACCACGCCACATGCCCCTACCCAAGAGGAGAAGCGCGATCCTACCGTTCCCTCCCCGGGCAAACTTAAGGACAAATCACCCGTTTTGCCAAAACAAGGCGCAACCCTGAGCCCCCAAGCCCTCGCTCCAGCTGGTTCTCTCTCGAAATGCGATCAACAGGCTTGTCTTCCACATTCTCTCGATTATTCCGCAATTCCTCACGTTTTCACGTCCTCTAGATTACTCCCGATTGTCTCAGGGCCCTGTACGGCATCAAGGTATGCGTGCATATAGGGATTGGACTATTCCATCCATCGCGCTAACGACTCCTTGATCGTATTTAGTACACGCAAAAGGCTACGAAAAAGAACAGCTTTGGCATTGGTTTGCAATTTTCTATCACCTTACTTTGAATCCGGCTCACTTCTCATGGCCTTCATTAGTCGAATACACACCCCAATCATACATACCCGGCGATCTCGATCTTTTTGCTAAACAATACGTTCCTGGCGGGGTTGGACGCCGCCCCAAGCTGCTTTCGGTTGATGGAGGTTTGTCTCAGACTAGATCAAGCAGTACCCCAGATTAACTGTTGTAATACAGGTCAGATCAGTTCCGCGTCGAAGTCTTTCGACCTTAATGGAGAGAGCGACCTCGATCTGGAGGTATGATTTTACGTTACTTTCTCATGTAGGGCGGAGCATGATTTGACATTACCCACGTAGTATGGAATGGCCTTGACGTTCCCCCTTAGTGTTTCGCTCTATCAAGCTGGTAGGTTGTTTTCAAGCACCTTGTCTATCGGTACCATCACCAAAACTGAACAATTTGATGGCTAGGTGACAAAATCTTCGGGGCTTCCTTCAATACTTTGTGAGTGTACATCCCTTTCCTCTTCTCCACACCGCAGTGTGGCTTAGCCAATTTAGCCTCGACGCCCTCGACAATACGTATTGTGCAGGTACCATATTTAATCTCCCTCCATTATCATATCTTCGTCGCTGAACCCCCTTTACAAAGGTGATGACCCAACCCAGGATCCTCACTATCCTGATCCGAACCCAGGTGGTGAGATCCTTGCCTTCGATCTCTATTCGTGAACGTCCCAACTAAATACACACACAGGCTACAAGGGGAAAGATTGCGGAAAATACGCCCCTACCAACGTCATCAGGTGTGTTCAATGCCTAGAAGATCCTTCTTTGCATCCTAGCTGATCTCCCTTCCTTTCACCTTTGTCAGCACCTCTTATGCATACGTAAGTTTGATGTGCAGCACCTTTTGAAAGAGCGACAAATTGACCGGTAATGGCAGAACGAGATAGATTTGACACCCTCGGTGAGTACCACTAACCGGAGACTGTATGTCGAGATTACTGATTGAGACATCCATAACAGTACGAGAAGCGGCAATGCAATGAATGTATGATCCATTGGGTCTCATTCCCGCTATCATATCTTCTTACTGATCTGCTTTCCAGATCTTAAGCTTGGTCTTAGGGGCGTCACGGTCGTGTATTCTAGCGGTGATTACGGCGTTGCTGGAAATGGCGGTATGTTGTCGCCGGTCATTGCTTCTGGATATCCTTTTCATGTTGGATTTTTTAGGTAACTGCATCGATGCCTCTGGACACCTCTCCCCAAGTGGTTTAAGATGTGAGTGCTTAACGTTCTGAATGCTCGTTCCGCTTTCTTAGCGTGTGGACAGTCAATCCCTCATTTCCAAGCACATGTCCTTACATTACCAGCATCGTAAGCTTATCTCCAGTAGGCCGTGATTCACACATACTCACCGTTACAAATTTTAGGGTGCAACTCAAATTAAACCTGGGAATTCGGTGGCTAAACCAGAAGAAGCAGCCCAAACGGGTGAGTTAACTTTTTCGGGAACATTCTTTTTATCTTAACTATTCCCTCTACTTCTTGGGCCCGTAGTCATATTCAGTGGAGGTGGATTCAGCAACGTATTCCCGATGCCCAGCTATCAGAAAACGGCCATCCAATACTACTACAAACACTTCAAGCCGAGTTACAGTAGTTCGCAATATAATAATAACCAGAAGGCTCGTGGATTCCCTGACATTAGGCAAGTGACAGAAAGAGATGCCATGTGCCCATTCGATATTGATTTTTTGGTTTCACCTACAGCGCGAATGGTGTAAACTGTATGGTGTCTGAACTGTCTTTGTCATTGATTATCATTGAATCACCCCTTTTCTGTAGATGTCGTTGCGGTAGACGGGGCGTTCTCTCTTGTATATGGAACATCGGCGTCTGCCCCCGTGGTGGGCTCTATCTTCGCCTTAATAAATGATGCCAGACTAGCCCATGGGAAGAAACCTATTGGCTTTGTCAACCCAACTCTGGTAATGTCCCAATTTCCGACTCGTCGCGTACTCTGAAGAAGTCTAACGGGCCATATACTGCAGTATGCCCATCCGTCAGCGTTCAACGACATTACCTCTGGAAACAATCCCGGATGTTCCACGCAGGGCTTCACTGCTGTAAAAGGATGGGTAAGCCCTCGCACTTCTCCTCTATAGGATATGATCCTCAATTATATTTTTGTGGGACCTTGCAGGATCCGGTCACAGGTTTGGGAACACCTTCATTCCCCAAGCTACTCAAGTTATTCCTGAGCCTCAAGTGAGCGTTCGGAGGGAGGTTATAGTGTACTTATTCCGTTTCTACCGCCCCGGACTTTTTCTGCCTTTTTTATTATTCAAATGACGCCTGGCTGTAGCCCCATTTACCCCTCATGGACTATTGGAGAAATACATAGTGTCGTATCAGAAAATTACCCAGTCGTCTCTACTAGGTGTGAGTCGGATTTCCTGAGTACCAACAGTCTGCAATGTGTAAGGGGGTTTGGGCAGACAGCTAATTACAGACTAGTTTCAGCAACGCTGGTATCAGCACCGGTACAGTAAAAGGAATCCAATGAGTGAAGTACATGACGTGGGGACACTAAAGGGCAATTGATTCAAAGATTGCTGGCTCTTCATCTTCATCTGGTAAATCCTGATACAACAATTGTGCAGGGTGAGGCCCCATGATCCAAGTAATCTGAATTGACATTTTGTGCAGACTTACAATAGGAGCAGGGGGCGCACCGATGTCGAACACGCTGGGCTCGTAATCAGATTCGTAATCGATCTTGACGGCTTCGTGGATTTGCACGCGGATTTCCAGCGGAGGGTCCAACCGGCGACTGGATCGCTTTGCCCGCGTGGGGTCATCCATAGAGTTCCTTGACGGCCGCCCGCCAAGAACATTTCTATTCCTGGAATCAGGTATGACAGCCCTGGGGCCGGCGCCACGAGCTCCGGATACCACGGTGGGCCGCAGATAGGAAGGAGCCCGCTGCACTCCGCTAATGCGGTCCATTTCGTGCCGTTCGGACGGCTGTTGCGTAGAAGCTTGGATCACCCGCCAGTCGTGCAAATTGAGAATAATGTGCTCGGACATGATCATCGTCATCGCTTCACCAAAGCCGGCCGCGCAGGACTGTGTGGAAATGGAGCTCGTGCGAAAAACATACAAGTTGGCGAGGTTGACTAGGGTGAGAACGAAGAAATACGCTGAAGTAACGAGGAGTGTGAGACCGACCAATACAGCTTCGTACCCAGTTGTCAAATCTAAGACGACTTACACATGCCCTCTTTCAACAATAGACGTGACAAACCCGACATCCTAGTGACCGTCATATGCATGTATCATCATAAAGTATAGAGCGAAATGCGACTTACGGTGACAAGGTGGGAGAATTGATTAGGAGGTAGGTGGTGGAGATACCCGTAGTTACCACGTCAAACACTCTATAACCGGATACTCAGTTGCGCCTGAATGTTGAGGCAGATGTACAGAAATTCACTTACACAGCAGCGAGGTAATGGAGCCAGGACATCCTGACGATATTGCCACTAGTACAATTTTGATACATATCTTGGACCGCTGGTGAAAAAAGTCAGCGTATGTCCATTGCACGGACGGTTGCACCCACGGATTTTCTTGTACACAGTTCCAACGAGTTCAGGAAGTAAACATGCGATGAATAAGGCACACAACGTCCAGAATACCCAGGGAGACTTTCGGGAGATGGCATAGGTGCGAATAGAAATGATGATTTGGGAAATGAGCACAGCGAGCACTTTGAAAACGGCGAGATTCATTCTCTCGACAAAGAATCATGGTGTGCCCAGCGTACGTTTTGTCGCGGGCGTAACCAGATAATAACGTTGGCAGACTTTGGGCGAAAACCCAGTGCCGAAAAACCCCCAGCTAGAAGCCACAAGACACACTACTGACACATATCGAACTGCGATGAAAAGAATGCACGCATTACTGCCAGCAAAGAAAAAAATCGTGACTGAAGCGATCAACAGGTGCTGACGTGACTTCGTACCTCATCCGCAGAAAGGAGGGCTGCGATGCGTACAGACGAAATTCGGCAGGCAATGTAGCCAGATAGCTAAAAGGACCAAAAAGATGGGGCTCAGTAGACGCACGGCTTGCCAAGGAAGCCACCCTTACTCGTATAAAGCAATTGAAAGGGAGGCCACCCGCAAGTAATGCAGTAATCTGGGAACTAGACGACTCCACGATGTCACGATTAGAGATCGAACTACTCATTCGCCCAGCTACCCAGCGAAGCAGCCGTAGGGAAGTCTCGTACAGGAGAGGGAGAGCTTGCACACAATGCTATCATGGCTAGCAGAGTGCTCAAACGAAAGCACCAGGAAGGCATCGCGAGGGACATGCAAAAGGCTATGAATGGACACAGAAACCTGGCTGCCTGCGAGAATAAATTTCATCGAGTAGGATACTCGAGATCCAAGACTCCTTAGGGCACACAGAGATTGTTCCGAGACTGAGGAGTTCCTATTTCAAGTACGTAGAGTAGACCTACAATGATTTGTGGGAGAACGTTTGCACTTGGAGTGCAAACCGCGACAACGGACAACGCGCAACGTGCTACACAGATCCTGCCGATGAATCAAATCAAAATCGGTGGAGTGCTCTGATCGATGGAATCCAAGCATGAATATTTACCACTCTTTCAAGTCCCTCCGCAACCCCGCAGGGCCCATCGCACGCTCGGTTGGCTAGGCACGGTCCACTTGCAGTCTGCTACTGGCTTCTGCCAAGTGTGCGTGAAATGCATTTAAGAAGGGCACGATCGGCACCAAAAGGGAGGAAAGTGAAAAGTGAAATCGAAAACCGACGTCCCCACTTAGACACTGTTCCCCTTTGGAAGACTGTTTTGCCTGACATCCATGGTGACATGGGACACGCTGTGACAAATGTGACAGTGGCTGCGGCGCCCGGCAGTTGCACTGGCAGCTGCAACCAGCGGCAATACTGTAACAGCGATGGTCGAGCCGACGCCACACGCGAAAAATTGAGGTCCCTCCTGGTTTGGCTGATCAATTTTTTGTTGTTGACATATTGTGATACAATTTCTTCACCCCCCCAAACTTATCCTTTTTGCACTCAATTTCTCATAGTTTTCGTTGAAATGACTCCTGAGCCGTTTTAATCCTATACCACCCTCTCAACTTGGTTTTTCAGAGCGTTAATCCAGGTTTTTTGCGCTTCCCCCCAAATGTGACAGTTCTTAACTGATTCTACGTCTCAGGAACGCAACATGACACTTAGAGTACAGTAATTGAACTTAAAGTGACGCTGGAAATCGGAAAAATTCTGAGGGTTTCTGGGAGTTACTTTAGTTTCTGTAGATACGGTACGTACTAGTACTATAACTGTTGACAACAGATGAATATTACGATGGAACGCGGTAAGAACGGCGGGAGCATGTGATTGAGAGCGCCACAGTCGCGGGGCCGAGTCCGGAGCGGTAGGTTTTTGGGGATCCAGGTTAATATTAGCGTCGGGCCGGAGAGATGTTACCTAGTCTGGTTTATTTCCCCGCACCAGTCCCGTACCCCTCGGGATTCGTTTCCTCACTAGGACTGCTATTATTAGGTGGGATAGTAGAACCGCAATAGAACCACTGTCGGGGCCTTCTACGTCCAATACTGTGTGGATCAAAAACCTTCCAGAGAGATAGCCTCGGTGTCAGGATCGTAGCCCCACCCCTGAAGGTCCGGCACGGCCAATTCAACGACGACAGCCAGTTGATGATGGGGAATGTGAGCCACAGACCCCACTCCCTGTACCCACCCATGATCCTGCCGTGCCTTTCCCTGACCCTCAGCGTGCGCAATAAAATGGGTCACTCTGGCAGCTCGGCGTTCCTGGTACTCTCGCCGCCAAAGCGCCGTGCTCGGCTTGACGAAGGATGACGATCGTGATTGGTTCGCAAGTGTTGTGACGATCTTCCCCACGATGACTGCATCCTCAACTCCCATGCCCACCCCCTGGGCAGCGTGAGGAGGCATAGCGTGTGCCGCGTCTCCGACCAACACGATCCTCCCCAGAGGACTGAACCAGGCGCGGGGCATGGGATCCAGCCGGTACACCGGCCAGTAGTATATCTTATCCGTACATTCGATGAGCTTAGGAATTGGCTGGGGGAATGTACCGTAGGTGCCCAAGAGTTCTCCGCGAATGGTCTCTGGCGATGGGTCTTCCTTGCCCGGTGAGGGAGGGAAGGGTGGTGTCCGGGAGGAAAACCAATGTACATGAGATCTATTGTGCGTGGCGTAGGAGACCGAAAATAGCCCTGCATGGGGCGAGAGGGTACGAATCGAGTGGTGCTTGTCAAGAGGCGAGAGCACCTAAGCAGGGAGACGCGACGAGGGTACCAAACTATATATCGTCGTCACTCCAGAATATGTAGCTTTCGGGTGTGAGTTGGCTTCGCCAGAAAGTGAGAAGACCCGAGCACGGGTGAAAGAATGAATGCCATCGCCACCCATGACAAGATCCACATTCGTGGTGTCCCCATCGTTGAACACGACCGTTGCTCCGGACACCGCCTCGGTTATTCGTACAGCCCGCCTGTCAAATTTGAGCCGCAGACGCCCAGCATCTTCATATACTTTCAAGGCGCGTATGAGGTCGTCCTAAGAAGGGTGGAAATGGAGACTAATGATGCACAGAGCGAAAAGCATTGTTATAGTCTCACTTGTACGTCGTTCCTTATAACTCGCAGGCCCTCAAACCCACCAGCCCAAGGATCCTTATCACCACCATATTTGAACTCGCCAATCCTTTCACCGTATTCATTTTGAACAGTACCCAGGGCGTAGAGCCGCCGTATGCCTTTGGTGAGACCCTGAGATTGTGCAAGGCGCAGTGGGCATTGGGACTGATATTTAGGGCACCTCCGATTGTTGCTGGAGCGGGTCAGACTTCGAAGACGGTAACACGAGTTATAGATGATCGTTGGAGGATAGTTAGGGCAGTTAGGGAGCCCACAATACCCAATCCCATGATCGCGGCATGTTCGAGTGGTGTCGTATGTGAATGGACGCAGAAAGAATGCAGTTGAGGCGGTTAAGGGGTTATAGTAAGGCGGAAGGATTCTTCAGTGCCAGTGCTAGCCAGGGGGCGGCGAAGGGCCAGGAAGTGATGGGTAACATCACAAGAATAATAATGAACACGGCACAAGGCAAGCCCGAGGCAGAATTACAATCCCTGACTCTTATGTCCCGACTAAACATAAGAGAGGGTTTTAGACGTGACTTCGACGGCACGCGACCCGGATTCTCACTTCCATGTTGTGTGTCCACGAGCAAGACCGCTGATTTTGGGAGGGAAACAATGGCTTCAACAGTGTAAAAAACACGATGAAATTGCCTGTGATTGATACAGAACGAAAGCCCATGCATTCCGATGCTCTGTAGACCCGAAAAATAGCACGCAGGAGATCTGAGCAGGTCCACAGAGGCTGTCCATCCATGGCTGTGTGCAGTCTGCGGAGTAACCGCAGGCAAACGCCGGCAACATTTCGGGAATGATCTTGAGAGTCCATTAATCCTCCCGCCTTCAGGGATATCATTAAGGCGGACCCCGGCCTCGGAAATATGACACCGAGGGCCACCGTCTTCGCGGACATCGAGCCTGATATGGCAATTGCAAATAACCTAGTAGGTTGCATTCCCATCGCTTTGGCTAATGACTCGTTCCTCAGACAAGAGCGTCCTCTGTGATGAGATCATGACCGTGTGTAGGGAGCTCTTTTACCTCTTTAGCTAATGTAATTCACGGTCTGCTGAAGTTGAACCAGATGATCATTCTGTCGTCACCATATGTTGTATGTATACTCAAGCTTCTCCATCACTCCCGCGGCACTTCCTCCACAATCATTAAATTTGTCGACAGAGCAACCGGCGTGGTTCTGGAGACCAAGCCCCCTGTTCTCACCAAGAGTTCCTCTGGACTCTGCCACGAGGGGTGGTGGCCGTAATCTGATCATATACACCTAGACCCATGGATGTCTCACTTGGTGGTCGTTCCTTATGACTCGCAGGCCCTCAAAACCCACCAGCCCAAGGATCCTCATCACCGCCATATTTGAACTCGCTAATTCCTTTCACCGTATTCAGATTGAAAGAGTACCCAGGGCGTAGAGCCGCCGAATGCCTTTGGCGAGACGCCGAGATTGTGCAAGGCACGGTGCGCGTTGGGACTGATATTTAGGGCGCCTCCGATTATTGCTGGAGCGGGTCGGACTTCGAAGACAGTAACACGAGCTATAGATGATCATTGGAGGATAGTCAGGGCAGTTAGGGAGCCCACAATACCCAATCCCATGATCGCGGCATGTTCGAGTGGCGTCGTATGTGAATGGACGCAGAAAGAATGCAGTTGAGGCGGTTAAGAGGTTACAGTAAGGCGAAAGGATTCTTCGGTGCCAGTGCTAGCCAGGGGGCGGACGAAGGGCTAGGAAGTGATCGGTAACATCACAAGAATAAATAAAATGAACACGGCACAAGGCAAGCCCGAGGCAGAATTACAATCCCTGACTCTTATGTCCGAGTAAGAAAGGGTTTCAGGCGTGATTTCGACGGCACGCGACTCGGATTCTCACTTCCAAGCCCACGTTGTGTGTCCAGGAGCAAGACCGCTGATTTTGGGAGGGAAACAATGGCTCAACAGTAGTAAAAAATATGATGAAATTGCCTGTGACTGATACAGAACGAAAGCCCATGCATTCCGATGCTCTGTAGACCTGAAAAATAGCACGCAGGAGATTTGAGGAGGTCCACAGAGGTTGTCCACCCATGGCTGTGTAGCCTGCGGAGGAACCCGCAGGCAAACGCCGGCAACATTTAATCCTTCCCCGCCTTCAGGGATATCATTAAGGCGGACCCCGGCCTCGGAGATATGGCACCGAGGGCCACCGTCTTCGCGGCCATCGAGCCTGATATGGCAATTGCAAATAACCAGTAGGTTGCATTCCCATCGCTTTGGCTAATGACTCGTTCCTCAACAAGAAGTGCGTTCCCTGTGATGAGATCGTGACCGTGTGTAGGGAGCTCTTTTCCTCTTCAGCTAATGTAATTCACGGTCTGCTGAAGTTGAACCAGATGATCAGTCTGTCGTCACCATATGTTGTATGTATACTCAAGTTCCATCACTCACGCGGCACTTCCTCCACTAAATGTGTCGACAGAGCAACCGGCGTGGTTCTGGAGACCAAGCCCCCCGTTCTCACCAAGAGTTCCTCTGGACTCTGCCACGAGGGGTGGTGGCCGTAATCTGATCATATACACCTAGACCCATGAGAAGCATGAAGAGCAGTCTTGTACTAGGCCAATGTACCTGCTGAAGTGTTTGTGCTATATCTATATGTGGGATGGATACAGGTCAACAAGAATAAGTCGGCAGATGACCACTCGGGATGTGCGGCCGGGCATGGCGGGGGCTGAGGTACCCCGTGCAGCATGCGCATGGTTGCAGTAAGAGCGCATGGGATCTAAGCTTCCTTCCAGTGACCCTTATTTGCAAGCAATATTGAGGCCCTCTTGCTCACGTAGCTCCATGCACTGGCGATGCAACTTGTGGGCCAATTGGTTTGATCAGTGCGACAGCCGCCAGACCAGAAAGTCTTGGTGTTGACTTGAAATTTTTGCATCCGGATAAAGTCTCTATCTAACAATACAATCTAGCCTGTTTTGGCAATGGGTTTCCTAACTGGGCCGAAACAGGTTAGATTGGATTATTACAGAAGAAGCAGACCAATACATTTGAGCCCTGGTTGGTAAGAACATGCCTAATTACCCCACCCCAAATGATTCTCTTGAGGGGGTGGATGATGATGAGATGATGATGAAAGTCTTTAACGGCACTTTTGACTTACAGGCAAACCAAGCCAACCTATCGGAAACAGACGAAGAATCGAAGAGATCTACTGATCCAAGTTGAAAAGTCGAGTTCAGAGCGATGCTTGGAAGTCGGGTTTAAGCGGGCAGTGCTCAATATAGTAAGTTGTGATGGAACCAGTTATTCCGTGCGACGAATACATTCGACCTATGGCTGCTGCCTGGATACTCCGAGGGCATACTTCATAAGGCCACCCACTAATCGAGATATGCTACCTCTCACTTTTCCCGGTCGACGAGAGCGACCGTCGACGAATACTATTCTCCCAAGAATGGCTATCACCTCTGTCACCAGCGGTACCTCCTTCCATCCGGATAGTCAGATCCAAGAAAAGGGCTTATTATCTACCCGTTCCTCTGACACTGGAGAGTACTACGAGGCCGGGGACTCGGCCTCGGAGAGGCGCCTCTTGAGGAAGCTCGATTGGCACCTCTTGCCCTTAATCAGCGTTATGCACCTGTTATCTTTCCTGTAAGACCTTGCACGATCAAATGTCACCTTAGCTAATCGTTATTGCACAGTGACCGATCGAATTTTGGGAATGCGTTAGTGTACTGTCATGTTCGCGCTTTTGGTCTTGACCGACGGCTTTTCACAGGAAGGTGGCTGGAATGGAAGCTAGCCTACACCTTAGAGGCAATGGCTTCAACATAGCGGCCGCGTTGTTCTACGTGTTCTATGCAGCCTTCGAGGTGGGTAATCAACTTTCCTTCCCTAAATTCAAAGTTTCATGTATAGCTTAGGTACCCTCCAATCGTGCGTGGATTCCTTTGGGGAATTTCCTCTGGGAAATGCCCATCCTCCCATCTTACGAAACTTCTTCATGCAGTGCTCATGAAGAAAATAGGGCCTCATCGCTGGTGTAAGTCTGCTATTGCACCTCGCTTCTTCGGGCTTCTTATGAATCTATGATCGAACAGTCCCATTCCAAATGGTGTGCTGGGGCATTGTCTGTACCCTTACATGCCTCACCAAGAATCTGGGTGGCCTCATCGCCATCCGCATTTTCCTCGGTATCGCGGAAGCGGGCCTTTTCCCTGGGCTGGCCTATTATATCTCTCTTTGGTATAAGAAAGATGAGCTTGCACGACGCATTTCCATTTTCTATGCATCCACGACCTCTTCAGGTGCATTTGGAGGTATCCTGAGCTGGTGGATTCTCAAGATGAATGGTGTAGGCCATCTGGCTGGCTGGAGGTGCGGATCCGGCCTACTTCTCACCATTATAATGCAGTGACCCCCTTTTACAGGTGGATATTTGCTCTCGAGGGCATGCTCACCGTAGTCGTTGGGGTATTCGCATTTTGGGGCATGCACGGTCTTCCCGAGGACGCCAAATTTATCAACGAAGAAGAGCGCACAATGATCCAAGTGCGTCTTGCAAAGGACCGAGAGCATATGAACACACACTATTCGTTTGCCTTTGTTCGTCAAGGCTTCGCGGATTGGAAATCGTACTTCTTCGCTATCATTTATCTTGGGTATGTGCATAGCCAATGCAGAATGACCGTTCATCCATCACCAACGTTTTTGTTAGAAACGCCATTCCGGTCTACTCTCTTTCGCTGTTCCTCCCCTCCATCATCGCTAATCTGGGATACAAAGCCGCGGATGCCCAGCTTCTCTCCACTCCCCCCTATATTCTTGCAATGATCGTCGCTCTGATCAACGCATGGCTCTCAGACAAATATAAAGTGCGGGGGCCCTTGATTCTCTGTTCTCAATTACTGGCTATCATTGGTTTCACTGTCCTTCTGGGAACCAAAAAGGCTAAATATGGATACATGGCAACCTTCTTCACTTGCTCTGGTACCTACGCCACCGTCCCTGTCCTTCTTTCCTGGGCTTCGAACAATACAGGAGGAGATACCAAAAAGGCGGTCAGGATCGCACTCATGGTATATTTAAATACTTTTGCGTTCCACGTGGCTTCTGACGTTACGTCAAGGTCGGTCTGGCAACCTGGGTGGTATATGCTCTGCCTTTGTCTACAGGTTCGTCTCAGGGCTCCCTCGCGGGAATCGAGAGGCACTTGACACTGATTTCATGGCTTATCAGGAATCATGACAAACCCCGCTACCACCTGGGACACTCGGTGCAGATCGGGGTTCTATGTATGAGCTTCGGATGCACAGCACTTTTTATCTTTGTGTTCAACAGACTCAACAAGCGAAAGGAGAAACTATGTCGAGAGAAGCGCCTCTCGGTTAGTGACCGTGTGGAATTTCAAGACCTAGGTGATGATTCACCTCTGTTCCGATTCACCTTGTGATCTCTCTTCTCGGCCCATTCGGTTTTCTGGATGGGTTATTGGATATTCTGACTAAGTTTACTTGACTCATTTTCTGCTCTATGTTGTGGATCCTATTGTATGGCCGGATTGTTGTTCGCTTGGGATCGATGTGTACAGTACTCCCTGTAGAGTGTTCGTCCGGTTGCTTTGCGGGATATCCCGATTAAATAGGATTTTAATCTCCCGATAATACGTTCTGCATTTTTGCGGGCCCATAGTGAGGCACATCACGCACTGTCCCGTTGGATCTTCACTGTTGACTGAGCGGAGTTATGCTTTACCTTCGGGTCCCATGCATCCACATTTATTCTTGGTTTCGATTTTAATTCCTCCAGAACTCCTACACCATGGGGGCAAGATTTTTCAGTTGGCATCGATATGCGCCACTCCAACTGAATATTTAGGGCTTTGTTGAGGTCTTTCTATCCATTTCCCAATGTCCCAGTCTCTATCGTTGTCTATCCTGGTTCGCTGGGCGGCCCTGGGGGCACCACTGGCAATGAGGGTGCACGCTGCCGCCTTCTCAGGGTCGTTTATCGCACGTTCTGAGGATCCAATCTATCCGATGATGGAAGTTGTCAAGGCCAACGCACCCGACGCCACGGCATACCTCAGGATCGCTTCCATCACTATTGCACTCTACGAGTAAGTATGCAACGGTTTTTCGAGGCAGCTTGTGTGATTGCTTACGGCTGTGGATTCGGTCTGAAGCTACTTAGTGACAATGCCCGCCGAATATCGCCTGTACAAGATGCAGCCCAGTATATTCAAAATGAGGTCTGTCCTGCTCTCAAAGGCCGACAAAGTGCACTCGACGATGATTTTTGTTATTTGTTTCGGTAGTCGAGCATGCGTTCTCTTCATCTTGATCCGCTACATGAGTATCGTAGCACTTGTGACCTCCAACTGGGGTTTTTTTGGGAAGGGATTCTCTGCCTCTCTGTGCCGGCACTACCAACTAGTTGCTCCATTGACGAAACGTGCGCTATGCTACAGTCGATGCCACTTTTGCTTCTACGCGTTTTCCTAACTTGTGACTCCCAGTTTTTGCTGTCCTCTTCTCTCAAATTATCGTTGCTATTCGGACCTTTGCCATCGCCCGGAAGGATCCATGGGTCCTGTGGACCTTGGTTACGCTCTTTATCGTGTGCACCGTACCCGAGTTCATTGGAAACACCTACAAGAGAATACGTGAGTGGTGACAGAAGTTTACTACGGTGCTGCTGCGGTGCGTCTGATTTATCGCACTGAAAAACGCGTACTGTATTGCAGCCTTGCAGAACTCCAGTCATAATTGCACCAGTGGAAATATTGTCAAAGTTGCTTGGATTCATTATCTTGCTGCCGTGTGCGTATGCCCCTGCGTCCAAGCATCCTGAGAGCGCTTACGCGTTGATATCTGCACACAGAGTATTCGATGCCGTTGCTATGAGTATTGCGACTTCGTATTTGCTCCTGCACGCCCCAAGCATGTCCCTGTATGTATGAATCCCGTATTTGAGAGCTCCTCCCCTTTCTACTGGTTTGAACTCCGAACTGAATGTGCGTTCCTAGCATGTCTGGACTATCGCGCCTTATGCTAAAAGAGGGAATGCGTAAGTCGCCCATTCCTGGCCTTGATTTGATGAGTTCCTGCTCAAAACTGCGATATTGCCAAACCAGTATATTTTGTCACCCTGACAGCGGTCAACATTTTGAAATCTTGTGCTATTCCATGTGGCCCCCCTCGCCACTCAATCTAGCGCCGCGTGCCTTGGTCAAGCAGTGACCATGATCATGAGCCAGCGGATTATCATCGGATTACACGAGTGGCACACTCTCGCATCTTCGGATCGTAGCGGTGGGGACCACCAATACGAACTTTCAGGGCCTAATCGACGCGCTACAATGGGTGGTCATGCCTGGTGCACACCACAATCCCATTATCGCCCCGAGATCCAATTCCACTTTCGCGAGCTACCCAGATTTCACGCGCTCAAAGGCATCGGATCACCGGCCGTCTGCATTAGCTCAGGTCCGCATGGAGGAAGATGTGAAGGCGGATTACGATTCCACATACTCAGGGGCTCCTCGTCCCTCTGTCGAGAACGTGAGTGTTTGGTTTCCTCGGTCATCTCCACCTATATTTACCCATGCATACACGCCCTGTACCCTCTCCACCTCGTTTACAGCATCGCATGGGACATGATAGAATGGAATCAACAAGCACGTTGCCTCGACTTGGTCCCTAGTTTCACTGCCTTACCAGATCGCCCCTCCGTTTTCCCCGCGAACTCCAAGCCTCCCTAGCCACCTAATAATATTTGGACAACCCGTTCTTTCCGTCAAACTATTTATTCCGGCCTGCCCAAGGTTATTGGTTATTTAGGTGGCCTGCATCTCTAATAATATAACCAGGTGTTGTTTTCTTTAGTATTTAGAGCAAAAGTACCCATGCCTAGCTCAGCTTGCCACTGTCTCTACCCCACCATCTCCTGCCCTTCTAATTGTTTCGCTGACTGGCTAAAACAATACCCATTGTACGTGTCCATGCATGCATCCATGTGGCTGTAGAATCTAGCTAGGACAATTCAAAATCAAATCAAATTCGTCGTGCCGCACACTATTTCATTTTGCCGAGTACATGATGGGCCTTGTTTTCACCCCGTTGCCTTTGTAAGAGCTCCAGGTCCGATCGATGCAGTAGTCTCGATTGACATTTATGACAGGTTTCTCATTTTGGCATTTGCGTCGGAGAATGTCGGGTCATGCTGCCTGACCGTTTCTTCACAGTTCGCCGTCGAGAGACGAGTGTAGGGCAAATTTGGATGGCTATGTTATTCCCCAGGGACTCCCGCTATTTGCTGAATCAATGTCGGATACGTTAGATGAGATGCTTATCCTAGATGGAGTGAGCGTGACCATCCCCAAATCACCATTCACCCAATGCCGCGGTGTTATTCCTACTGTGTTGTTTGACACTAGGATCAAGCGAAAACACCTACGACATCCGATCTCCACAGTGAACTGATGGATCCGATCTAGACACTTGCTAAAAAGCACCAGGGATCTTTTTTTTTTTTTTCGGTACAAGGTTCTTCCAGCTGTCTTCGTGATAGTAGGATGGTTCTTTTTCACGTCGTCCGGACTCGACTGAAATCTGCTGTAATCCGTGTTTGAATTGTGGTATTGTACATTGCATATGGTACTGAACATGGGCATGAAACCAGGGGTTCCAAACTTGACCGGGACTACTGGATCCCAGCCTCGGAAGCGAGGGAGGCAAATATTGAAAGCTGTACCACAGGAAAAGTTGATCGTAAGCCATCGTCAATGAGGATAGTCTGCGTACCTCGTTCGCCAGTAATGCCTGTGGAGTATCTAATTCTGCGACCTGTTTCAACAAATAATTGGTAGTAGAGAATAGTTTCAGAAGTCACTCGAGAATGAGAGGTTTTCGAGACGAACTTTGCCCGCGTCCAATACGAGGATGCGGTCAGACTCAATGATGGTATGTAACCGATGGGCAATGGTGAGTCTAGTGACCCCGTCGAATTGGGAGCCACGAAGGACATCCTGGATTGCCTGATCGCTTTCGAGATCAATTGCACTGGTCGCCTACATGGTGTCCATGCATGAGTATGAATTGGATACTTCTCCGATATTCGGGAGTACTTGCCTCGTCTAAAATCAAGATTTTCGACTGATCGGAGACGTCAATATATCCAAGCCAAGTCAGGACAAAAAGGGTGGAGATTCGCACATGCCGAATAAGTGCACGAGCGAAACAAATTAGTTGTCTTTGCCCAGCACTCATGGAGCTTCCACCTTCGCGAACTTGAGCGTCCAAGCCACCAAGGGAACTCACGGTTTGTTTCAGGTGGACCTAGATCACCACATGTAATCAGCCTAGTCAAAAAAATTCCATTCAAATGTAATCACTTGATCGAGGGCGTGCCAGATCTCCTCATCCGTATTCATTTCTAGGCCAGATGTAAGAATCATAGATCGATTCCATGGAAGCTGTCCTCACCTGTCACGTCGACATTTTGACGGATAGTCCCCGCAAAGAGCTATTGGATCGAAGCGTTATATTACTGACCTGACGAAGAGGCCGGATGAACGAAATCTCACTTGAGGTTCCTGAGGAATAATGCTGATCGCAGAACGTACTGAGCAGAAAAAAAAAATGCATGTCAGAAAAAGCACCAACATGGGTGACATGACCTACAGTCATGCAGTCCGATCGTCGATATATCGGTCCCATCGATCAGAATACGCCCAGAGTCAGCTTCATTGATCCGCAGCAATCCAAGGATCAGACTACTTTTACCCGCCCCGGTACGCCCACATATACCAAGTCTCTCCCCAGGGCTCTGCGAACGGAGTAAATGATTGACCTTCACGTATTGAACGCAGGCGACTTACCACATCGAGAGTGATGTCTTGTAGGATCAAATCAAGCTCAGGTCGATACCGCATGCAAAAGTTCCTGAAAGGGGGCTCAGATTCTCCGAAAGACTTTCACTATGTAAGATCCGCGACGCACTCTAAGCGGATGGCACCACCATGGGGCCAATCACCACTTGGTTTCATTTCTGGGATCTCCGCAGGAGCCTCCGGTTCCACCTCGACATAATTCAGCACCCGCTCTACGGAAACAATGTTTTGCTCCACTAACAACGTTGGTCAGTACTCACACATCGCACAAACTGCACGAAGTAGACTGACCATCACTCGCGCTCCTAATAACCCAATTGAGACTTCCAGTCGTGCCCACCGCATAGCTAAGAATCAAACCGACAAGGCCGCTGTCGATCTTCCCTGAGAACAATAGGGTCCACACGGAAAGCACAGCTACCACTAAAACAATACAACTCCCCAGAAATCTAAGACAATAGTGGTAAGGTGGAAATCTGAGAATTTAGGAAGAAGATACCCACTCAAGCCGCACGGCCAGCCACCTGATTCGCGTAAGACGTTAGCCCTGAACCTATAGCAATCGTCACGGCTGCCTGACCTGTTTACGAATGTCGAAGGGAGATATGCCTTCAAATTCGTATCTGAACGCATCTCGTTGACGTGTAAGAACACAGGCTCGATCTGGAACGCCCTAATCGCGAGTTGCAATTCAAGCCATCCGTCACTATGGAGAATATCAAGCCATCACAAACCTGATCGTTGACAGGCCTCCAAGACTTTCCTGAAATATTGATATTGTCAAAGTGAATGCCTGGACGTCGGGAAAAGAACTTTGATAGGTTACCTGGAACCAAGCGAAAATTGGCGATCTTGAAACCGCGTCCAGGCGCTTCAGCTCTCTCGACGTGGCAAGATAATATCTAAGCCAGAGTTATCGACAACCAGGATCGTCCCACTTGAAAGCCCAACACTCACGTCATGATGTGCTGGTAGATGAATGCGATTGGGATTACCGCGATGAGAGAAACGGGAAGACCATACGCCATAACGACCAAGATCCCTGAACTCCTCTAGGTGAGCCACATAGCTCTTAACCAAACACGGTCTACTGACCCAAGACGCTAACCATAGCTATTCACAACATAATATCAGTACCGCGTCTGCTTCCCATTGATTATGGATATCTCACTCCTGAAGAATCCCGAGAACATCCGGGGAAGTAATTCATCAATCACGTTGACATCTTTTGAGAACAGGTTAAGGATCCTAATGAGTGTTATTTTCAGTTGTATACAGACCCCACAAACTCCACAACTCACCGTCCTTGGGGCGTACGTTCAAACCAGCCCAGAGGTGCTCGTAGTATAGAGTACAGCATCTAAATAAACGACTTTTCAGATACGGGATTTTCTTGGACGTGCGAGGGACGTACGGCATCATGGAGCTGCTGTGCAGAACGAACTGCACAATACACCCACAAGCAGATACCGGCCAAAAGGGATGCAAGCGTGGCCATGAGAATATCAATGCCAAACCACGCAATATAATAGCTGTTATCCGCAGTTCCCCCAGCGGATAGATTGTTTTCCCCCCATGAACGTAGGACCAAATTAGACACTACGGCATATTGTCGATCCATTAATAATCCCCACACAATAAAAGGAACTCGAAGGGACTTACAAATAGTGAAGGCATTCTGAAGTAGCATGCAAAACACAAAAAAGAACACTCCGAGTCGGGAAGCGGCTTTGAGGTACTTGAAGTAGATATCGGCCTTGACTCGGCCTTGTTGGCTCATTTCCGTTAAGATGACCTTGGACTGTTGCGACAACTTCTGTTCGTACAAATCCTGATGTTCTTTGCGGGACAATATAGAGGGGCGACCCTCGAAGGGAGCACGCAAATTGTCGTACAGCGACGGTATAGGTGAATGAGTAGATCCGGAGCTGGTTATCGAAGCAGCAAGGGTAGAGTCGTCATTTGTCGTTGGAGTAATATTCCCAGAGCTTGAGTTGCTCCCTGGTCCAGAATCTGAAGAGTATTCCGTACTATGGGACACATTGATATTTCGTTAATAAAATTTTTGAGAATCTCATTCATGGTATTGAGTGTGAAAGCTTGGATCGCTCACATAAGCTTGCAGAGCTGCGAATTCGGTTTCTTCTTGATGTTTTTGTAACATCCACTCTCCAGAATGATGCCTCGACGCAAAAGGAGAATCTCGTCATACTCTCGAACAAACGAGACGCTGTTTGTGACTACGATTCGTGCCTTCTGGGAAAGCATTCCTTTCGGGCCAATGACATGATCTGGTGGGAGGAAAATGTCAGATACGGAGCGTAAGGATACAACATAGGGTAGATCAGACCAAAGAGGTGTTTCGCCACATGCGAATCGACTGCGAGATAGAACATGATATTGGGTCAATGACGGGCAATGAATAACTGTGTCTTTACAGGTACCAACCCGCTGCTAACACATCATCAAGTAGATATAGATCTGCGCGAGCATAGCTAAGAATTGCAATGAGCCACAATGAACAGGAGTAAAAGGGAAGTAAACATTCACGTACACGCAGCGGGCAAGCGATATCCTAGCCCGCTGACCACCGCTAAGCTACAGAACAAGAAAAAAAAGCTATGCGTCGTCAAGTGGAAACAACTGCAATGCATGAACTAACCGTGATGCCTGTATAGCGAGTCCAATGTGTAAGCAAATACTCGAGAGTGTATCCCAGGGACGGCATAGCCCACCTTTCTCTCCAACCTCAGTCATATCGCCATCAGCTAAGACAGCCAAATCAGGGCGTAGGGCACACGCTGGGGACGAAGCATGATCACCGTAAACACAGATGAAACCCACGACTTGGGGACGTACCATCTAAGACCATTTCATAGAATTCAGCATCGAAATGGCGGGAGAACGTGATATTTTCCCGAACTGTGGAACTCATGATCCAGGGATTCTGGGGGGCATATGCCACTGTGCCAAACAATTCGACTGCCCCCTCGCTTCTCACCATCTCGCCAATGATGGCGCTGAGCAAGCTAGACTGGGATATCCAAGGACACATAACGCAGAGTATCAGGCGAGCACGACGGGAAATAGAGAATGAGAGAAAGTCTCGGTTAAATCTGGACTCGAGATATATCAACCCAATGTGACATACCTTTCCAGCCCCGACACGACCATACACGCCAATCAATTCGCCCATCTTCACATCGAGGTTGATATCTTCCAGAATCGACTGGATCGAATCCCTCGCCCACCTGAACTCCCCATTCCTGATGGACAAGACCGTATCGTCCCTGGAAAGAGGGCATGGTGATATACCGCTGCTCGTTTCAGCATCGCTTCCCGCAGCGGAATCCGAGGGCCGCGGCAGGACATACGTCCGCGCATCAGGCTGTAACTCTGCCGACTGCAAGAATTTAGAGAGTCTCGACACGGAGACTATAGCTGAGATTATAGAGGATGTAATCATGGCGAACTAGCTCGGGAGTTAGCCACTAGATATGTGAGGTGTGTATAAATTGGATTGTGAACGCACCATGCCGAGGGGAAACTGGAGGAGCATGAAAAGACTCAGACTGGGAAATATGACTTCTGAGGTCAGTGGCGTATCGCTGGTGTATGCGGCGGTAGCAAAGGATGCCAGGGCCACAAGGAGAGGTATAGAAGACCAGAAAACACTGTTTAAGGCCTGTAATGAATTCAGAGTTAGCGCTGTGGACGGTCTACCTCGCTGGAGAATTCAGGTCACGTACATTCGTGAAGCCAATCTTCCGCAACATCTTCAGCTCACGCTCGTTCCGGATCGCAAGGATTTTCTGACGAATGTGGGCTCCCAGGCATAAAGTTTGATGCTGTTTGATTATTGTGAAGACTCGGCACATGTCGACTCATCAGGATCGTAATCCCATACCTCTTGATATTGTTAAGCAATTCGCTCATCATTCGTGTCCGTCCATCCCTGTTTTTCATCTGGGCTTCTTGAAGTTTCTTGAGGAAACGAGCAATCCCGGTATTGATAGGAATAGCGAGGATCATGACGGCTACGCCGACAAAGGCGGGCCAACCAAGGAGCTTGTAGAGAGAAATAAACGCCAGGGTGATCTAGGATTGAATTCCCACCACAAACATAATCAGCCTGAGAGAACGATACAAAAGAAGAATAAAGACGAGGCGATGCACCTGGAACGGCCCTGAAATAAGCATGAGTGCATACGTGCATAAATCTTGCAACCGTGACGCATCGACGCTCATGAGATTCACAATGTCGCCCCGGACAGTCTTCTCGTCGTTGCTGAGCACGAGTGACTTGCGATAGGTGGCCATGACGAGGCCTGCTCTTATGCGCGAGCCCGTCAGGAAACAGAGTTGGAAGTACTATCGACCGGGGCACCGGCGCCAGGTTAGCTCACCAAACATACATGTTGAGTCTAATCAGATTGAAAACTCACTTGATGCAAAATAGCACTTTGCGCGATTGCGGCAACGAACATGAGCAAAGAGATAGCAAAGCCTCGAATCCCACTCGTGTTCTCTTTGCCACGCTGATACTCCAAGATAAAGGAGAGAAGCATGTGTAGGAACTGGGGTTGGGCGAACGCGAGGAGGTCAGTGAAGATTTTGAGTATCGCTGCAAGGGCAAAGGGACCCCCATATGAATAAGCGAGGGCGCGCCACAAAGACGGGCTACAGTATGGGGGTTGTTAAGTATAGAGGAAGAGTAACGCAATGAGAAGACGACCCACCCCCCCTTGCGTTGCATTTCTTTTTCCCAATAGTGCTGAAGCCTCTCTCCAAGGTATCCAGAAGAGTCTTCCGGCAGGAGGTTGTTTAAATCATCCTGCACAATGTATCGTTCAGAACCGAGACGCATTAAGGGCGTCATCCAATTGAATGCCAACCTACGATACCGTGATTAGACAAATTCAGAATTAGAATCCAAGCGGAGGAATTAGAATAAAATAAGACGTTCACCGACTATACGCATTCGCAGTCAAGTATGGAGTTTCCTTAACGGATCGACTGATCCTTACAAAGCCATTGCCAAGTGTCTCATCCGTCTCGGGTCCGAAGCATTCCAACATCCAGGCTACAATAAGTAATAGCAGACCTGCCACTGAGATGGCAAGATGGGCGGCCTGGGTAGGGACCCTCTCCCCACTGGAGATCAAGGCGAATTGTGTACGAAGAGAGATGGCGACCGACGAGATATGATACGGGTAGAAGGTCAAGAGGATTGTGGAAGAACGACGGGTGTAATTGTGGTTAAAGTATGTTAGCACTGGTGTCATTGGGAACACAAGAACTTCGAGGATTGCGGTGTATAGGCTTGGGTCGCGGAGGATGTCCTCGCCACGAAGAACCACGAAAATTAAGTTTGCGACAGACACCACAGTCACTGAAAGCAGGAGAACCTGTAGTTGAATCAGATGCTGCATGCCTTCATCGCTTCCAGGTAACTAACTATTTTGGAATAGAGAAGGAGCAGACTCTTCTTTCCCCGAAGATATTCACTTGGGTCGACATCGTGGGATGCCTTGATAAGCTGAAAAACCCTTGGTGCTGCAAACACTATAAACGAGAGGAGACCCGCAGGAATGAGGGCGCCCTGTTCGAAGCAGGGAGTAAAATCAAAATCCCTAGTTGGAGAAACAGGTCCCCAGCCTAGAAATATCCACGTCAATAATCCGGCCAGCCCAGAGGAAGTGCGACGCCCGCACCTTCACCAGAGGAGCAAAATTTAGTAATGTGGGTGTTAGACAAGAAAGAGAGATCGAGAGGTGGACGAGAATAGGTGAAATCGACACCAGCGAAGGAGACTGGCAGCGCCCATTCCTGACCCTCCATGGTGAAAGTCAACTACAATATCCCAAGGAAGGAATCTTTGGTAAGCTATATATCTGGGCCGTGGGAAATTTGTGCCTGGCTAAAACTTAAAAGCCGATGCGACAGTTCCCTGTTTGTCATAGGATCTCCTTGCATGAACAGTGCACAGATAAAACGAAGGACTCGTGCTCTCTTTCTGTGTATCTCATATAACACTAGTGAAAGAAATCTTTGCACAACTCTAACGAGAACCACGGTACCAAAGGGCTACGACGCAACTCTGCCGGCGAATTCAATGGCACAAGCACTTTGGGGGCGGCTCCAGACTGCTCCCCATCTGTTCGAAAGGTCATTCGCCCGAGTGGACCGCCAAACTGATCCCAACGACTAGTCCGTCACTACATAGGAAGGACGGTGAGTATCGCATCTAATATAATGAGTTTCCTTGCTGAAACTACAGAGGCCTATCAGACGATAGATAGTGCTGATGGTGCTGATCTATGGGTGGATGAGAGCCAGCAATCCCCCTCCAAACCCTAGTCCGACGAGACGATTGACCTATCTGACAGCCAACTATCATGATAATGCCCCACCCGTGCTGACCACCTGGGACAGTGATCAAGACCACCCAACGTCAGATGTAAAAGTTTCTCTGGGCTTGGCTGATTGATTCTTTGATGTCGATGTTAAAACCATAAGTTCCGTGCTCATCATGCCAATTCAGATGTCGAAGTTTACCTCCCGGACCCTTTCATTTCGATCCCCAGACTACTCTCCACTTGATTTCTGGGCTGTTTCTGTGGACCCTTGAGCGTTGAAAGAACCCCCTCCCCCCAAGGGATGTTTTGCCTACAACGTCCAGGGCGCGATGACACTTGCATGAAAATAATGTAACATATTCAACCGTACGTGTTTCGATGGGAAGAACCTATCGGTTCACCACGACTCTCGATACAGGGTATGACTCGACCTGGCCTCGAAATCGAAAATTTAGAAAAATATATCAATGCCACGAAATAAATCTGTCAAAGAGTATCCATCTCCGTTCTAGGATACTGTGAGCAATTTCTCGGCCTTAGAAAACGAGCTTATCTAGTCTCGGACGCAATCCGCCAACGAATTTTTATGTAGAATCGACTCATTAGAATCTCATACAGTATTGGGCATACGCACAGACCCGTGAACGGTCACAAACCTTTCCATAAAGGAGACTGGATTATGAGAGGTAGTGATGCTGAGAGATGTGTTTTTTCGGCAATCTGTAACCCTGATCCGAGTCCACCAATGCCATTCGTTTCTGTCCTTCGGAATATGCATCACCACCTGTCGACGACGATCGACGCCCTATTATGGGATAAAAGCGAATGATGCATCATTCCTCGAGTACCACGCCAATGAACATAGGGAAAAGAACGCCCCGCCGGGCCCCGACGACGCGAGAGGCTGTGAACCACCCACCAATATGGGAGATGGGTTAATATATATAAAAGCGCAGCAGAAACAGATGACGTCGCAGATATCAGACCGGGGATCGCCGGCGTCCAGGCAGTGTAAACTATCGGTTCATGCGAAGGACCCAAATCCTCTTCCTCCTTAGACATGTTTCACACCCTTAGCCTCCTCGCCGTCCTCATCCTCAGCCTCAGCACCAGGGTAATGGCGGTCTCGTACTGCCGTGATGCGTGAGCTACACCTTTCTCGAACCTCTGGTTTCGTAGTGTAAGTGACAAAGCATTCGCGATCGCTCGAACGCAGCTATGGGAACACCTACAGATGTAGCGACGGGCTGTCCCTTGGCGTGCGGATTGCGATCGGCGTGTCGATAGGTATGATCTCGTATCCTCTGCCTGCGTCCCTCACTCTGACCGGATATCGTTTGCCCTCAGCCGTCATCTCCATACTGTTCTTGCTTGCACTTGTTTTATACAGGCGGCGTCGCATACGTTTGTACAACCAGGCATTCATTCCAACAAGTGGCAGTCATGCACAACCTATCCCCATGACAAACGACCAACCGTATTACTCCCAAATGTACACTCAGCAGCCAAATGTTCCCGGAGCTTTCCAAGGGGAGGCTGGGCGAGGGTATTACAATCCTCAGCAGTATGGAAATTTTGGCACCGTGGACTCCAATATCCCGCAGGGTGGAGTAAATTATCCACCCAATTCCCATACCCCGGGCAATGGCAACTATGTACGGACCCTCTCCCCTGTTTCCCATCCTTCTCCTCTGGTCTGAAAACTATGGATCATAACTCATGAGGGATTTTAATACGTCTGTAGTCATCCTCTCCACCTTACCCTGGATCCGGTCAGAAATATGCGCCCCCAGCGGGTCCGCCCCTCGCGCCTGATGGTAAACCGGTTTGAATGGGGCATGGTTCGTGCGAGAGATAGAGTCGAATTACAATCGATCCATTATGTGTCCTAGCGTGGTGTGCTGGTTATAATGTTGCTGTTATAGTCCCCATGCTCTCTTCCTTCTTTCGGATCTTATCAAGGGACATTCTCTCATTGGGGTCGTTACTTCATTACATACTGTACGTGAGCTTACCGTTATGCCCCGATGTTGGTGTTCCTATGTGTTACCCATACCATTATTCCCAAAATCATCAACTTCGCACTATTATGCAAACAAAATATCGCGCGCATTGAATTGGCAACCACACAAAGAGTCGAATAGTACGTAGCCAGCGGCTAAACATCACAATGCAAACCCAAAGGCTACTACTGCATTTAAAAATAAAAGCTCGATCAAAAAAGATCTGTATACTGGAACGCACCGCTTTACAACTGTAAATCAACTGTAAATGAGGGGGTGGATCGTATCGAACGAGCCACTGATCATGGAGACGTGCAAAGAAAGACAGAGGCCAGTCTTTCGGAGAAGAGGGAGGAGATTCCTGGGTAGAAAAGAGGGGGATGCCGTCCCCTGTATAGAGACGCGTGTCACACAAGGCCGAGTCAAAAATCGTACTACAAGAATAGAATAACGGATCAAAAATAATAAAGAGTGATAGGGGAACTGGGTATCTGAGGAAGAATAGGCCGAGAATACGGGTCAAAGAAACGGAAGGTGGTACAGCTTTGACACAGCCCAGTCGCTCACTGCAAGTGGTGTTCATCATCACTGGGCGTTGGCACCAAAATGAGCACCATCATTTTCCTCCACCAAGCCACTATACATGCTGTTCGTGTATTCACTCCTCGAAGCCATGCTCTTCCTGAACGGATTGCTGTCCACAGTAGCAGGAGACGCAGGGGAATAAAGGACCCGCATGCCATTATTTTGCCCAATTGGGGCAGAGGGAGTCGCAGTAGAACGCCCGGCAGCGTATGCCTTCAGCATATCATCTGGAGACAGGGCATTCGTTGGGGCCATCATTCCCATGGGAGTGTTGGTTCTTAGGGTCGGGGGTGGAACAGTTGTTCCTCGGGATCCACCACTGGAGGCCGAGTGGGCGACGGAGTTGCGAAGAATTGAAGGTGGGATTACGAGCTCCCCCAAACCATTCTTATCGTTCTGCTGGCCCGTACGCATGAGGGTCATGGCGGGCATCTGCAACACCTCCCTCCTAAAGTCCTCGTCTCCGACGGAAGTCCGCGCAATGATATCAGCATTACTGAGAGGGAGGGCACCATGGGTTTGAGTGGGCTCAGCTGGAGATCGCCAGCATTGTCATCGTCATTAAGGGCAGTTTGCGATTGATGGAATGATCGTGTCTGATATGGGTGAGAACCGGCAGTAGGGAGAGGGGGGACGACGGGTCGTGGGCAGAGGCGCGTGGGTCAGCTGCGAAGGATACGCGCGAGACACGATCGCTGGACGTGAAGGTGGAAGCACGGGCCTGACGCATCTGGGACATCTGAGGAATATCTTGTTCGGTGGTTTGGAGTCCGCCGAAGCGAGCACCGACGCCTGCTTGACCTCCAGAAAGCATCGAGGAGGGACGTTCGAAACTGGATGTACGGATAGCCATAGAGTTGCGAATAGCTGCGTTGGCAGAAGCACCAGACATTGAGCGCCAGTCGGTCGAGATAGTAGACATGCGGTTGTCCACGGCCTGACTCCATCTCTTTGTCTTCTCTGCCTGCTTGCGCCTGGAGTGCCTAATATATGCGGCCACACCGAGGGCAATGGCTAGAATAGGTATGAGGACGGCGGCTGCGATGGCACCTCCTGACATATTATGGAACAAGTTTTTGACATCCTGAATGATGGAGCCTTTCCCGTGACCGGTCGAGGTAGTCTTGGGAATAGCGTTGGGGTCGGAAGAATTGTACGTTGCAGTGAAAACGGGTCCAGCAGCGAGGGTGGTCAGGAAGCTGGGGTTCCCGTGAGGTACGATGCTCAACTGAAGGGTCACGCTGGCGTTTAGACCCCACCAGTTCGGGTTGAGAGTCGTCTGTCGAGCCAGGTGAGATCCCACCAAAAGGAGGATAAATTGATGGACTTGCCTCCATTGAGCCATGCTTATAATCGGCTCCATTGTAAGCCTGGATCAGGGAGTCGTTCTGTGCCGGAGCGTAGAGATAGATGTCCACATATTGAGGGGCAGGTTCGAGGCAGGTCGGGTTCCAGGAAATGAGGGTGGGATGAGTGGTATTGACAGTCTGGCCGACAGTTGGGCTTAAATAAAAACCCCCCGAGGCGCAGGCGGAAGGAGCACGCGTTGCAAACTTGGAGCCACTGCCCTTGGATCGGTGAGGGTGACCCCCAGCGAGACCGAGACGACCGAAGGTGTGGGCGAAAACCATACTACTGTACGCAAAGTGAAAAAAATTTGGTTTTTACGGGCTAGAGAGTGTGTCTGATAGGTGTTGATCCCACAGAACTAAGGAGGGGATGTGAATGAACGTGGGTGCCACCGGTGCTGGCGCTGATGAACGAGCCCCAGAGTCAAAAGAAACAAGGTGCCTGGGTTTCGGGAAATTCCCGTAATGTGTCTTCAACGCCAATTATTGTTCGGTGATGGCCGGCAACGTGCAACACCCAGTACAGGGCCTGCCGGGGGATGGCTAACTCGAGTAGATGGTCCAATTACGGTGTAATCGATACGGTGTCTGTGCTATTATCTCCCTATATAAGATTGTGGACAGGAAAGCGTGTTACCCATTCATCACACTCTGACTCTGGTTACTGTATTACGTGTAGCCCTCTTACTTCCAAGTCGGCTGGACCCACTGGAATGGGGTACTCAGTCATCCTGTAATCATCGGCGCGAGGATTCTCGCAGGGTATTTGTTCAATTCTTCATCCACACTAACCACGATTTTATGCATCGGGCCCCGTACAAGAAGCAACGGGGGGCAGCAAGGACAGGGCGTGACCACATATATTGTCTGTTGAGGTTTAGAAAGACACTTTCGACCTGGCCTTTCTCTACGCACGATCACACCAAACTGATCTTCCACGTGAACCATACAAAATCTTCTGGCTTTTAATTTGTGGTAGCCTGAGTGATGATGAGGGTGTGATGATAGGGCAAGAAAGCATTCCGTGTCCCCGAAGACTAATTTTCATGGCGTGGTCCCGTACGTTCGTATCGAGAATCCTGAGAATATAGAATGCCGAAGAGCGCTTATACAGTAATGATGAAGGTTTGAGCGTGGGAAAGAGACTGCGCGAAAGCACAACCCGACATGTCGAAAACGGTTGCGGCGACGACTTTCGGCCTTAGCTACAGAGGTAGGGGAGAGAAATAGGCACTGCCACTGCCCCAGCTAACGGTATCCATTTCTATCTAGATACTGCTAAGGCTATCACCAGTTTCCGTAAGTCTCTCTTCCTTAGATCTTGATCTAGCAGACGCTCAACTATAGGATACGCTCAGTGGAAGTCGCTGTGCACACCATATTACGCACACGACAGGTGTACCCAGCAGATCTTTTCGTTCGTAGAAAGAAATACGACGCCCCAGTATATCAATCACGACACCCCGCTCTGAACGAATACATAGCTGGAGCTATCAAAGCAGCTGGAGAGGAACTATTGGTGGTCAACGACGCCCCTCACTTGAATTCACTTCCAAAATCTTGACTCTCACTCTTTTCAGGGCGTCGTAGACAAAATGGTGGTCGTGATCAAAGACCAGCTCGATCGCCCTTTAGAGCGTTTTGTCTTCTCTTTCCAACATGTTGTCAACGTGGGACCAGAGGACATTGATAAGGCGTAAGTTATTCCCAGCGCCCAGGGAATCGGCATGGATGTTGTAAAGGAGTTCATGGCTGTGGCGTCCCCAGGCTCGAAAATGCTTTCACCGCTGAAACCCTTTCCCAATACTTCCGTGCGTTCCTCATTAAACTAAGCGTTATGGATTCCCAATTGGGCGAATTCTCCGAGACAGGTGCGTACAGGTATTATCCCGAATAAGAAAATATGCACTGAGCTCCGCTCGGCGCCTTCAAGATAACTTATCGTTCGCCATAGTCCTGGAGTGTAAGGATGGATTCGCCCCCTCCACTACATTCGATGATGTCAGTGTATTACAATGGTCTGATCGTGCCTTAGAAATGCGCGAAGAGCTTATTATTGCTCTCGTCCCATCCAGGAACCTATTCCTTGGGTGCCAGCCTCAAAACAACATGTCTCAAATGAGCAGACGCCGAGCGCTCAACTGCACATAGTCAAAGTAGTAGAGACTGGTGTCATTAATGTGGGTTTTTCAACGATGCGCCTGTGGTCTACGAGGGGAAGGTCAGAGTCGCTGACGTGTCTTGTGGTTGCATAGATGGCTCTTGGAGTGCAAGAGTCCGATGAAAAGCTTAAAAAGCGCGGTGTTCCCCACGTCCCCGACGATGTTGTGCCACAGGACGTCAAGGGAAAAGGAAAAGCGACGATCCAATAATCGCCCGTGCTTCCGCGAGGGGTGTCAATTAACCCCGTCCTGTATGTCGCCTCCCTAACGCGATCGCTTATCGGGAAGACTTCCAGAACACCCAGAAACTGGCATCTCCGTATCCATTGCCGTGGCCCTGGGGATACAGATGAAGTGTCGATGCTGGGCCCCTCCACAACAAATTTCAGCGCTGTGTTTACCCTTCGGCTCTCTTAGCCTAAGCTGATTATGCTCGAGCAATCCGTCCTTTCATTTCATTATCTCTATCCCAATATACGGCTTGGTCCACTTGGACCTAGTCGGCATATTTGGGAAAATTCCACAGGTGAAATTACGGACAAGATGGACGACGCTTTTCGCGCCTTCGCACTGGCAATCAACCCCAGTTCGGTTTCTGCAACTACCACTCATTCCTGGGTTCAGAGTCCACTGCACAATCATATCCCTTTGTACTCGTGCTCCCTTTCAACAAAACTCGCAATCATTAGTGCAATGTCTGAGGGTCATTCATGACCATGGAAATCAGGATCTACCTTATATCTTTCCATGATAACGAAGAACTATGAATGATGTCTACAATCCACGAATTGTCGAACTCAGGCATCTTGTGGATCTTAAGGGACCTTGCTCCGTTTCAAAGATACCTTGAGGCTCCTGCAGGAACAATAATTGAAACCCTCACGAAGGAAGATTACATCGAGGCCATCGTCACCGGCCATCATTCAACCCATCATGCGAATGTCATCCAGCAATGACTAGGACTAGACCAACCCAACCCAACCCCGGCCCCCCCAGAAATATTGGAGGTTTAGTAGAGTCCGAAGCACTTTCAACTCTGCTCTGGCCCGACGACGAGATATCACTAGGCAGGCCATTGGCAGATGGATTTCCTCGAGTGGCTCAAGAGCGGCAGATTTAACAAGCCCACAATACTTCATCCGTGGACTTGAGACAAGCCTGGGGTTTAGCAGAAGGGAGGTCCTATAAGTGATGGTATCGCCGAATGTCTGATCGATAGACGCAAAGGAGTATTTGGGACAGAAACCACGGCGGGATCGTGAACTTGGATTGCGATACACAAGGGCGAAGTAAATGGGCCCAAAGGCCATATTCCAAGGAGACCCAGTGCTCAGTGACTTATATTGGGAGGGAATATATTCCCATGCTGACTGAGGAACATTGACCATTGCGTTGGGTTCGAAAAGTGCCCTAGCGGAAACATAGTCCCGCTTAGGTAAGCACTCGAGGACATGGACCTGATCACAAGCAGTACTCAGATTCGGTAATTTGGCACCTCAAGACTTCTCGTATGATAACGCGTGGCTCATATGGATATATCCACAGGGTCAGCTCGACTCTTGAGAAGTCTTCCGGGAAAAAGAATTTGACAGATGGAAGCCCGGAGACATGCTGGTCCTCCACCCAGGTGCATAATCGAACGAATAGAATTATTTCTTCAGGGCTATCCTGTGCTCAGATACTTTCGTGATGATTCCCAGGGAACACCACAGTATATCCAAGCGTCGTTCGACTCGCTGATACTCCCACAAGTGATTTCCTTGACGTTCCAAGGCGGATTCGCCGGCTTGCGATGTGCCCTATATGCACGATCGCGGGGCATCAACGGAGACGATTCTTCCTCTGGGAAGGATAAAATTGAAAGGGATGGGTGGCTTCTTCTGGATCGATTTTTCCCTGAAGATGTCAATCGGAAGCAGACATTCTCACTTGCGGCTGCAGAGGATAGTCCGCCCACAGAGGGTATAGACACACCGCGCCAAGGTTACAACCAAGTCAAGATCGTGTTTGAAGAAAGCTCGGACTTTTTTGGTCGCATAGTGGTGTATGATCTCGCAATAGAAGGCATTATTTTGTGACGCACTTAGTCTTTTTAGGGTCGCTGCAAGGCCCACAGAATGGACTCGACTGATATATCATGAAGCCGTACAGATGCACAATTACACATACAAGGCACCAAGCATAAAGATTCAAATTAATCGTTCTCAGAATCCCCAGCCATATCAAGCTCCTCTTTCAGAGAGCGTTGAAGACAGGTGCCTCCTTGCATCTGGACTAGAGGATTGAAGCAAGGCCATGAATACACCACATACGTCTGAGGGAAGACCTAGTTCACTGGAAAAAAAAGACTTACGATGTCTTAACAGCGTGTCACTTCCCGAAAACACTCTCCCGCACTTTGTACACGTCGAATCCGCAAGAGTCGTGAGCTGAAATCGGTACGTCTCGGACAGTGTCGTTTCAGTACGCTCTCCCATCGCCGACCGACGGCTACTACGCCCATCACCACCCATTCCACTCTCCTTGATAAGAGACTCGATCCGTGGCCCGGCAGAACCCGCGCACTGAGAGCAGACGATTTGGGAGAAACGCGCGCGGAGCCGTACTGCGTGAAGTCTCGGTCGACCCTGTCCCGCGACCCATTGAAGATAGTGGTAGCGGAGGCAACATTGGGGATCTATAGTCGAACTTGTCACCCTCTTCCACATCATCCCCAGTGGTGCGCGCTGACTCCACTTCGCCCTCCCGACCTACCTCAAGCACTGTGGAGCGGCCCCCAGGGGTAGATGGTGGGAGCTCAGGTAAGGGCTTCCCATAATGAATCGGCGTGGGAAAGATGTCTGGAGCAGGTGGGAAGTCGTGAGGTCGATGCAATGTATGTGTCGACGATTCTTCTTCATCGTGTTCACTGGCCCGGGATGAGACTGGTGGTGGTGGAGGAATGTATGTTCCGTCGACGCCCTTGCCTGGACCCTGCCGCTGTCGCCGGTACTCCTGAATTAGTCGGAGGAAGCTCCAATCACCTGTATCGGGGCGTGAACGGGCCCACTGCTGAACAGCGCGCTGCTCCTCTTCGTCCTCCCCTCCATCCTTGTCTTGCCCTTCTTCACCATCATCCACATCAAGAATCGTCGACAATCGATTCCCAAGCGTGCTGCTGTTATTCACCTGCTCTATGAGTGTGTTCGATAGTGCCACTGGAAGCGGTGTGATATTCGGGCTCGACACCCGCAGAACTTGACTCGCCAGATCGGGGTGCTTGGGGCTTCGAGTAGTAAGCACAGATGACCTTGAAGGCTTCGAAGACTGTGAATGCGAAAGAGAGTGCTCAGAAGTTGATTTGAACTCGTTCTCGCGGCGAAGGGTGATAGACTACGATCCGCTCGAAGCCCGAGTTCAAAGACGAGGCCGAACGAACTTCTTCTATCTTAGGGTACTCGTGTTCTGTGTTTTGTGCCGGCCGCACAGTTTTGTTCGAAGTTGCTGAACGAGGTGTTGAAAACACCGCTCCCGGCGGCTCCACAGGGGTAACTTCATGCTGAGAACTAGGAAAGGCAAGCATTGGATTCAGACAATAAATAATGGACAGGAGCTGGAGCATACGTAGGAGGCGAGTTTGAGCGGAGGTGGCCCATCTTGGGTGGGTGGATCATACTCCGCCTCAAATTCTTTTACACTGCTCTCTGGCACTGACACCGGACGCTCCTGTGATGATCCTGAGGATCGAGGGGTCTCTGCTCGGGGTGGGGTGGCAGTCTGGGTATGGTGACTGGAAGGCGGAGAGACCGGTCTCGCTGGGGCCTCATCGTGCACTCGCTCCGTGCCTGACTTTCCAACAGCTGGAAAGTTTTCGTAGTCTTCATCTACTCGTGCCTCAGGGATCGGATCCAAGATACGCTCCAAAGATTCTGTGTCCACGGCAGACAGTTGGCGTAGGGGAACGGGCCCGAAGCCTGGTGTAGGAACAGTGAACTCGCTCCTGAGGGCAGTGGTAAAGAGTAGAGGGGACTTGGCGCGAGCCTCGTCAGCCCGCGAACTGTGTTGGTACACACGGAGTGAGTCCACAATTTCACCAGCCGCAAGTCGCTTCACGGGAGGGAATGCCCAACATGCCTCACAAAGAGACCACAGGGAGTCATCCAAAGACTGAGACGGCGTCTGGCGTGCCTGGGGCGATATTGCAGGGCGTATAGGACGGCCCCCGCGAACAAGTTCGACCACTACTACGGGATCTTGAGGGATGTACGAGAACGGTGGCTGACCTGTCAAGAACTACAATGTAGCGGTTATAATCTAAGACACTAGTAAGACGCTAGTGATGACGCATTTAGGCACCCACCTCGAGGATCAACATCCCAAATGAATGGCAGTCCGTCTCCTTGGTCACCGTCCCGCGTTCTTTCCCAATCAGCTCAGAATCATATATTTCCGGCGCCATCCATCGTACCGAGCCAAGGTTCACAAGAGCCACTGCAACGAATGCACCACAGCCTTCTTCGAGAGCTCCTAGAAGCCCAAAATTCGTCAAGCACGCGTCTCCATTGTCCTTGATGAGCACGCTATTCTGTTTGCACGATACATCAGAAAGGCCCTACGACTGGCGGAATACACATGACGCACGCCCCGCAGATCCCTGATGACAATCAAGTGTTAGAAGTCTCAAAATATGATACATAAACGAAAGCGTTACCCATGAGGAATGCCTTGCGCATGTAAATATTTCAGGCCAAGGGCAACCCCAAGCAACTATAATGAGTATCATCAGTTAACGATCGAAATCGTTCCCCACATCAAGCAATTGCACCAGATGTATTCGGTCCACTGATGGATTTGAACTGATGTACTGTATCGCATCCCCGAGTTTGATACCCTTCGACACGATGCTAAATACACTGTCCCGAGCATTAGGAGGATACCACACCCCCAAAATTCGTTGCAGATTTGGGTGGCGTAAGCGATTCCAGCGCTGCACAGCGTTATACAACGTCTACGGCGTTTCGTAATAAGCATCGCGCAATTCAAAGGATTGGAACACGATACCTGTCTCGATTTATCCGTAGCATTGAACGCACTGCAAAGTTTCACAGACACTACATCCCCTGCTGAAGTTTTCCCCTTCCAAACAGGGCCAAAACGAGTATCCGTGGACGACGCATTCCCGATACGCCTGATGTCGTTCACATCGAATTCGTTGACAGGAGGGAGCACCTTTGATCTTTGATACAGTTGCTGCAGTCTCTCGTCATAAAGCTTGTATGTTTGTGATTTTGCCGGATACGAATTCATCTCCTGGACTCTCAAACTCAGTGGTGGGGCACGTAACACGTACTGGCCAAGTCAGGCAACCTACTCGTTGGATGGCCCCCATAAACTCCTCGATATATATAATCTTCATGTAGATCAGGGGGCTCGACTGAATCCAGTTCGGTCACCAAGTATTTGAATAGTTTGGACAATTCGAGCTGGTCCGCCCGTTGAACCTGCCGTCGCGCAATGTCTGCCGATCCAGGAACGACTAGAACTCGGGCCGGCGTATCCTTTAGGGCCACAAAAGAGTTGAGCTCCCCTCCGAGTTCGGAACGAAGTTCGATTATCGCAACATCCAGAGTCTTCCACATCTCAGATATTTCGTTCACGATTACACTGTGTCGAAACCAGCTTTCCATTTCGTCCAGGCCGACCCATTCTTGCATTGCGGTGTGCAGTGGCTTAAGTGCATGCCATGCAAGTTCGAGACCTCCTGCAAAGCGCATCTCCGCATCTGCCGAACTTGTCTGGCGAAGCTTCTTGAGGGATGTATAGAGCACACTATGACCCTCATACAACATACGGCACTGAAGCTGGATAAATTTTCATCGCCAAAAGTGGTCGGAAACGTATTTTCGTGACGGGAGAGGATACACACTTTACAGGTCTTCATGTCCCTTGACATAACACCGAGTTGGTCCAACAGACGAACATAGGTCATGAGAAGTGCGGGGACATCATAGTTGATGGAGAGATATCTTCCACGAACCTGCTGGAGGAGTGTGAGTCCCTGCTCCCGCAGCTGCACGGGGGACGACACAGGCGCATTTGTGCCCATCGTCAAAACAAAGTCACGTGGGTGAGTCTCCCGGACGTTGCCGTAGATGAGTGCGCAGAAAGATCTCTCTTTGTCTATGGCCTCACTCTACGCTCTCTGGCACCAGAAGGCTGGGGAGTACCCGCAAAAAATTCATTGCGAGGTGCGCTCCTCAATAGGTGTTATGCATCGAGTTGCCCATGTGTACTGTACTATTTCGATCAACCGTTCAGGTACCATGCACGTGACTCGTGGCACAATTACATAACCTATGCTAAGGTCCCTGGTTAGCCTACTGAGGGCCAGTCCAGCTTCTTGGAAGCTGATTGGACACCGGTTTTAGCTGCACCGGATCAATCATAGCAAGTGGGGAAATTTTTTTACAGGAAAAAGAAGATCCGGGATCTAACGTACGATGCGAGGTGATAGAATTGAGCATCGGTATTGTAAGATGTTTCTCCTATTAGTACATTTTTGCACATTCGGATTGCCCCCTAAATAGCTCAGACACTCTTGCAGGGTCCCCGCCTTCATTCTGTACGGTAATTTCCCGGTATCTTGCGTGATCTGTGACAATCCCCTGTGACGTGTGACAACCCCAGAGTTGGTCGAAATAGTACAGTACACTCTGCTATTCACAATCTGCCCTTCCAATTATCGGCTGTGGTGATCGAGTCGAGCTCTGGTTTGATTATATTCTCCTTGATCTTAAGCCACCCACTGCACTGCCGCTCCTCACGTTGCACGGCCCTGACCTGTGTCTGGCCTCCTATCTTGTAGCGCCATCGCACTTATGACGGTGGCTTGATTATATTACCGTTCTATGAAGATATTGGTCACGTGTGGATTACCCCGACCACAGGATACCCTCAGAGAGGCTGTCCCACACTCGACTGATGTTTTTTGCGCTGGGGCTGACTCGTTCCACCTGGAATCTTTGTGGCTTGGCACATTGCCGCAAAACACGAGGAATACAATCCATCCTATGTCAGACATGCCTGTGCAGGAAGACCTCCGTCGATCTGATGCAACCTCTTCTAGTGTTGCGTGATCGCCGGACAACCGTCTCTTAGGGGTGTGCATTTGTAGATTTCGGAGAATCATCTCCTCATGTACCGCAAGATGATACGCCGCATGCACACATGCACAGACTTACCATACACTCAGGAAGGTTTAAAACGGCCGCACTTTTTGAGAACTGGACCCCAGCACCAGCATCGGTCTTGTACACCTACTGCACTCTTCCTTACTCCACGAATATTTCGAATAACAATGCGCTCTACTGCCCTCCTCCTCTTCTCTGCCCTCTGTGCGGCAGTCTATTGTTCCCCAACCCCCACCAACGCACCCCCCGTCCTCTCTTACGAGGTCGTGCAGAAGGACCCTAGTGGCCGTTTATCCTTCGCCGGTCCCAACGGTATTTACCTGCCGTACAACGATACCCACTATTCCTTCCACGGCTCGCACGACACCACGACGTCGAAACGATCGGGTGAGATTGAGGGGATCGCGCTGAAGGCGCGCCAATCAGGCTGCGGCACCAGCTGCCATGCGAATTACGCCAATGCCGCGGATATCACGGACGCCGAGCACGGTTTGGCGAATCACTTCGATCAGGGATACACGTACTTTCAAGGAAACATCGTTTACAAAACGAACAACGTGTATGCTTTCGGCTGTGACTAGTGAGTAAAAGATTCGAGGCGCGAGGCGCCAAGGAAGGAGTCATGTAACTGACCATATGGTTCTAATCCTAGTGGTAACGGGCAGACGTATTCCAGCGGTCAGTACTGGGTCGATATCTCGTGCGTGACGAACGCGTGCGGACCTAGTCAGGCGGGTTGGAATAGTCACCATGTGTGGAAGAGCACCTATGGCAGGGATGTGGATTCGTTCTCTTGCTAAGTAAATAGGGTTCTTACCTAGACGGACACTTCTGCAACCATGCATTATCACTGTGATTAATGCCTCTCAAATCTGATAATTGTCTTGCATTCGTAACATCGACCCTCATTTACTGCATGCAATGTTGAATGTGGGATTGACCGCCGAGTCAAAGATCCGTTTTGTGAGCGGTCTGACTTTTGGGACAACCGGTCATTGACCGTTCGTCCCAAAAGTCAAACCACTCCTAAAACGGATCTTGGACCGTTTCGGAGCAGCAGTGTGGTACTGGTGGCACCGACTAACCATTTCTGAGGGGTAATGCCTGCCCAATTTTGATAGGATCCACTAATTTGGAACGTCTCGAAGAGGGCACTACCTCCCAGTCACAAATTGATCTCGGGTCTAGTACATCACCGCCTACAGTATCATCTTTCAACCTCTGGGAAATCCATCAGTTACAGTGCCCTTTCAATGCCCTTTCACACTATGACATCCAAAGACCCATTGAGCCCATCGGACGTCCACAAAGTATATATTTAGGATATGCGATCTACTTACGGACCAGCAATTCATACGTCACAAATCTGTTTCGCCCTCGCGACAGAGGCCAGATGCAACAGTCGTCTTCTACATCCATCGAAATGATATTGCCTCCACTTCACCAGCCAGCTTGTGGAAGGCCACGGATGAAAAATAGTATTTCCCCTGATGACTAAGCGGCTGTGAGCGGAGAGCCCTAGTTGCTCGAGTGAAATCCCAGGATACTATTAGAAAGTCCTTAGACTTGTTGACGAGCTCAAGCTCGCCCTTTTATACTATGTACAAGATATTAAAGAAATTACAAGAGAACAGTAGAGAGAGGAGAGAGAGAATCTGATTTGTATCCCGCGTAGGCGCGGAAGGCGCCGAGAGCGGTTTACTGTACCTAACTACGTGAGGTGACAGTAACGAGGTTGCAAGCAGGGATGGGGATAACTAGGTAAGGAAGTTCGGCGGGGCAGACGGGGTAAAGAGAACAGTAGAATGTTCGGGTTGTTGAAATGGGCGGTTATCGCTACGCGTATTCATATCACGTGCCAAATTGCGGTCTCCCCTTTCTTTGCTGTTCCGGCCCACTCTAGGCCACCCCCTTTTTTACTATATATAGCGTAGGTACTGCGTGTAAACCCCCACTGGTTTGTACCTCCGCAACCGTACCCTGCACCGAGGTTCTTTTATCACACAACGGGTACCATTGGCACGGACCAGAAAAGTATAGAAGATTCTCTTAGGTATATTATTACCATAAGAGGGTGGTAGAGGAGTTGCGCTTGGTTCGGCGTTAAGCCCAAATAGGGGGTATTGACTTTTTGGGCTGATTACATAATCATCCCTATTTTTTTATTCCACCACCAGCTTCCTGCTGCCGTCACTGGACTCCGTCTCCTTCACGCAAACGTACTTATCCATATTCTCTCGGTAACACGGTGACTCTAACACCTATTGATTGTAGAGTGGTTCTAGACTTGCACGAGCGCTGTTTGAGGTTTTCGGGGCGGATCGTGACATCTTGTACTTTGGATCTCCTCCGCGACAGATAAAGGTGAACCTGCCCATGTTTATAAAGATTGGGTCACGCTCACGCACGGTCTTTATTCCTGCAGAGATACGGCTTCATTTGAAGGGTGACGCGAACGAGAGTAGATAATATCTGCACCATCCTCTGTCGTATCCACTTGTGCGGCTGTTCAGAATGCCAATCAGGCTGCCAAGCTAGGTCTCTGGCTAGCCATTGTCAACGGTGCCATTCAAGTCAAGCTATGGCCCCACTTGTAACAGAAATCACAGCCCACTTCAATGCGTGCCAGCCCTTGTTGAATCGCCTCGGCGCACTTGTGAAAGTTGCTGATGTGGTCGCCGAAGCATGTTTCCGTCCTGAATTCCCTGGCCCTTGCGAACACTAAGAACTATTTACAAAACAGGTTCCCCCTTGAATCAAGTTAGCACGGGGTGTCGTCTCAGCAGCATATAAGGTACGACTAGAATCAAGTTTTGTATCTGAGTGCTCTGACCGGTGTTCCATTAGATCACTTCCGTCCAGAATGACCGAGATAGCAAAGTGATGGATTTAGTCCAGACTATGGCGGATAGCTGCTCCTTTACTGAGGGAAGTGGCATAGAGTAATGGGCACTTGGTGTGAGTCTCGTCAGCCCGCGAAGTGTGTTGGTACGCACGGAGTAAGTCCACAATATCACCAGCCGCAGGGACTTCATGGGAGGGAACGCCCATCCTCACAATGAGACCACAGGGAATCATCCAAAGGCTGAGAAGCCGTCTGGCGTGCCCTGGGCAATATTGCAGGCGTGTAGGCCGGCTCCAACGAACAAGTTTGACCACCACAGGATCCTGGGGGATATACAAAAACGGCTGCTGGCCTGTCAGAAAATACGGCTTAGTGGTTACAATATGGGACAGTAAACATGGGCATTTAGGCCACCATCTCGAGGGTCAACTGCCAGGTGCGGTAGCCTCGACATTACGGCCGGATACGGAAACCTCGGCGGCTACCCTTATTTCGGAGGTTCCGGTTTATGCCCCCTTTACTTCATTGTATGTCTGCTTACCTGTTTAGGCATGCAGTTGTTTTGCATAGAAGAATTCCAACGCCTCAGCTCTTTTTCTGCAGACTGAGGTTAGCTACATTGTTCCTTCTCCTGTAGAATAGCTACTTATTCAGACCTACTATAGTACTGTCTGTTCTAGTATAACTGAGTACTCCGCCAATATCAACATTCCAAATGAATAGTAGTCCACCCCCTTGCTCACTGTCCCATGCTCTTTCCCAATCGGCTCAGAACTGTATATTTCAGGCACCATCCCTCATACCGAGTCAAGGTTCCTCAGCGTCACTGCAACGAACGCACCACAGCCTTCTTCGAGAGCTTCGAGAAGTCCGAAGTCTATCAAGCACGGGTCTCCATTGTCCTTTATGAGCACGCCATTCTGTTTACATGCATCGGAAAAGCCCCATGAACGGCGGGATACACAAGACAATCAAGTGTTAGAAGCCTCAAGACGTGACTCATAGAGTTTTGCCAATGGGCGGATAAATATTTCAGGTCAAGAGCGCTCCGAGCAACTACAACGATCATCATCAGTCAGTCATCAAAATCGTTGGTCATATGAAGCAATTGCACCCGATTTATTCGGACCACGGGCGGACTTGACCAGTATCGCACCCCCGTATTCCTCGCCCTTAGACACAATACTGAACACACCGTCCCGAACATTAGGGGGACACCACACCCCCAAAATGCCTCGCAGATTTGGGTGGCGGAGACGATTCCAGCGCTACACAACACGATATAACGTCTACGGCGTATTCTAATAAGCGCGCAAGTAAACGGATTGGAATACAATGTATCCGTAGCATTGAAAGCACTACAAACTTTCACACAATATCCCTCGCGAAAGTTTTCCCCTTCCAAACAGCTCCAAAACGATGATCCGTCGATGACACATTCCCGACACGCCCGATGGTCACATCAAATTCGTTTACAGGATTCAGGGGCAGTACCTTTGACGTTTGGAGCAATAGTTGCAGCCTCTCATCATGAAGCCTGTACGTTTGTGATTTGTATGAACTCATTCTCAGAGTCAGAGGGGCACGTTGCACTTATTTGCCAAGCAAGGCAACATACTTATTGGATGGCCGCCATGAACTCCTAGGTATATATAATCTTCATGTAAATAAGCGGGCTCGATGAATCCCATTTGGTTACCAAGTTTTTGAATGGTTTGGACAATTCGAGCTGGTCCGCCCGTTAAACCTGGCATCACGCCAGGTCAGCCGATCAGGGGAGGACTAGAACTCGGGCGTGCGTGTCGTTTCGCACCACAAAAGATTTGAGCTCGCCTGTGAGCTTGGAGCGAAGTTCGATTGTCGCAACATCGAGCATTGACTCTTGCACACTTCGGATATTTCATTCAACCCATTGTGTACCGTAGTTCGAGACCTCCTGCAAGACGCTTCTTCGCATCTGCCGAACTTGTCTGGCGGAGCTTCTTAAGGTATGGGTAAAGCACGCTGACCTTCAGATAGTATACGACATTACAGCTGAGTAAATTTTCATCGCCGAAAGTCGTCGAGGAGACGAAAATAAGGATACGTACTTTACAAGTCTTCATGTCCCTTGACATCAGCAGCTGGTGTCGAAGGGTTAGGGATGCGGGGTCAATACTAAAACAGGCATAATGCTGATCAGACTCGGCTGTGGACCCATTCCGCTGACAGCTGCTCCAGCAAACGGACATAAATCATGAGGGTGTGGGGAAATTATGGTTAATGGTGAAGTATCCGCGAGCCTTAGAGAGTACCGCCCCATTCTCTCAGCTCCCAGCCCGAGTCGCGGCAACACTACTGGGCGAGCCGGGTCTCCGGAATTGCATCCGGATGTTGCCCAAAGTCAATTACTACCCTCAGCAAGCTGAAGAAGACTGGTCACGAGTCTATGCCAATATCGATCTACGCACTGTTGAACCAAAGGCAGGAGTCCCCCTGTTCTACGCCCCAGAGGGAAAAAAATAAAATGATGCAGTGCGAGGTGACAATAAGCGTCATGCATTGGGTTGCCCCAGTGCGGGTCTGGACACTCCGCCACCCACATTCTGCCCCTCCCAATTATCGGCTTTGGCGATCGAGTCGAGTCCCGTTTTATTGTCTTTTTGCTCTCTATCTTCAAACCAACTACTACACTGCCGCTCTCAACGTTGCACGGCCCTGACCTATATCGGGCCTCCTTTCTTGTAATGCTCAATTCGACAACCATACTTATGGCGGTAGCTTGATTGTATTGCCCTCCTGTCAAGGTGGTAAGCCAGCGTGGAATAGCCCGACCACAGGATGCCGCTCCGCAATTGACTCATCAGGCGCTGAGGCTAACTGGGTTCTTTGTGGCTTGTCCGCATTACCGGAAAACACGAGAAGCATACAGTGCACCTCACATATCACGTATCTGTACGAAAATACCAGCTTCTTCTAGCCCGTAACATTGATTGCCCCATGACCGTGTCTTGATGCGCGTTTGTGGATTTCGGAGAATCATCTCCTCATCTGCCGCACGCTGGTGCGCGGCGTACACCCATGGACACACTTCCCATACACTCAGGAAAGTTTAAAACCGCGACACTTTTTTAGAACTTCGCCCTAAGCCCAAACACATCGGCCTTACACACCAACCGCACTCTTGCTTACTCTTCGAATACCAATGCGTTCCACTGCTCTCCTCTTCGTCTCTGCTCTCTGCGCTGCCGTCCATTGTTCCCCAACCCTTGCCCGCGAGCTCTCCGTCCTCTCTTACGAGCCGTGCAGAAGGACGCCAGTGGCCGTTCATCGTTCATGGGCCCCAACGGTCTATACCTGCCGTACAACGAAACGCACTATTCCTTCCACGGCCCGCACGACGCCTCGAGAACGAAACGATCTGGTGAAATCGAGGGGATCGCGCTGGAGGCACGCCAATCGAGCTGTACCCCAAGCTGCGGCGGGAAATATGCCAACGCTGCGGATATCGTGGCTGCCGAGAACGGGTTGGAGAGGTACTTCAATGAGGGGAACACGTACTTCAGATACAGCATCGTTTACAAAGCGAACAACGCGTATGCTTTCGGATGTGACTAGTGAGTGAAAGATTATTTGGAATTCGAGGCGCGAGGTGCCAAGGAACAATTCATATAATTGACAACATGGTTCTAATTCCAGTGGTAAAGGGCAGACGTATTCCAGTAGTCAGTACTCGGGCGATATCTCGTGCGTGGACAGGGCGTGCGGACCTAGCCAGGCAGGTTGGAATAGTTACCATGCGTCGAAGAGCACCTATGGCAGGGATGTGGATTCGTTCGGTTGCTAAGTAAATAGGGTTCTTAGCTAGACGAACGCTTCTGCAAACTAGGTATTATCACCGTTGATTGATCCCCGCTCTAGTCTCGAAATTGTCTCTGAATCCATCCCACTGCGTCTGATTTTGTATTTCTAATCCTCCATTCCAAATGACAGAATTTCGCCCCCCCCCCTAGAACACTGAGGGTTTTGCGGTGCACGTCTACTTATCAACATAGCATTCATAAACACTCTCACGAAGTGTTCGTCCCCAAGTCATGAGCGCCCAATATGAATGACTTGATGAACGGGCAACATAAAATAACACTGTCATTTCAGGTGGGCTTATTCGTTTCTCCTTACCCTCGTTACAGTAGGCATCCATGGAAACTACAATTGCATAGAGTGGGGAAGATATGGGGGCTGTCGAACTTTTTAAACATCAATCAGTCACACTGAGTACATAAAGATTAGAGGGATAGACAAATCATAGAAAACGAGAGGGACCGTGAGGCCGAGCACAAACTCCCCCTGATTACTTAAGCGGGTGGGAACGAATTCTGTAGATCGGCGAGCCTCGGATGCTCAGGTGAATAGAGGCAAGGAAGAATACAGAGAAGATCCTTATCCTTAGTATTTTTGGTGAGCCTAAGCTCGGCTTTTATAGTATTTACAGGAGGGTAGAAGAACACATTCAAATGGGATAAAAGATAAAGATGTCCGAGTACCGATGGTGCCAGCGAGGTAGAGAGTAAAAAGTCGCAGTGAAACCTGGCTGCGAGATCCAGGAGGTAGATTGGCGAATAACGATTGGCGGGGCGTCGCGCTTGTCTCCGACGTCGCACCCGGTTGCTTCCGTATTCGCTCACTCCAACAGTTGCCCATTTGCCAGGTGGGTTATAATGGCTGCATGTAGTGGCACAGCACTTATGGCAGGGATGTGGATTCATTCACTTGCAGTAAATAGTGTAATATAGTATTCTTCTCCTTCGTATCGTCGTCCCTTCCCTTTTTGGGAACCTTATGTAATTGTGGCCCGCAAAGATTGTACCCGCGGGCGTTGCCGAATGAAATCTGAACTTCTGCCAGGCACTCGTGAAACTCCTCTCTCCGTGTCGTTATCGACGCGGCTCTGTTTACTAACGAACCCCTCCCCCCCGTTTGCTCCAGCAGCTGCTCCTGTAGCTGGCCCGAATCACGACTTGCGCGCTGTCTCGCGAATCGACGCGACTTCTGCTGTAAGTACATTCACCATTCTATTCGCTGACCCTCCCTCTCTCCATAGATAGCCATTGCACCACTTGGTCAATGGCTATTTTACTCTTTCATCATCTCCCATTCCTTCTCGCACTCTTTTCGCCCGGACTTCGAGCGAAGCCAGTGCTTACCTCCATGCCCGGTTCCCCTGCTCGAGGCTAGTGCTAAGAATGGCAGGAATTCAACTCTTATTCTCCCTCTTCTTTCACCTGTTGACTCCGCCTCATCTAATGACGACTCTCGCACACGCTTGCAGTCGAACGGCGCGTTATTACAAATAGGGTTCTTAACTTGATGCACACTTCCGCGACCATGGATTATCGCCTGGCCTGTTGCAGTAATTGATACCCCCTTCAAATCTTAGAATCATCTTGCCACCTGTATCTGTAACATCAGCCTCGTTGAGCATGGACTTGGGCCTCCGTCCAAAGGGAGGACTGCTCCGACAGTGAATCCTTGATCTTTTCGGAGCAGGTCTGAGCAACGCTGGTGGCAGTGGCTAACCATTTCCGATGGGATACAGCAATTCGGAATGCGTTCCTCAAAGAGGACACTGCCTCATGGTTGCAATTAATCTGTGCCCACTTCTACATAAGGCCCTGAACTGAAAATGGCATGCAACGCTGGAGAAGCTCTAGAGTCCCTGTGGTCATAGGCACAGAACAGACACCAGCATCGCACCCTCTTTCATTGAGTCACATCGTGCCCGTTGGTGTTGCCCCTCAAGTAGTTCCGCCTGAACACTGAGTCATGGCTACCGTCACTTCCGTCCTTATCATGTCGATTTGTAGTAGCATCAGGATGCATATTGGCACCCCAGTTCCAACAATATCCAAGCCACGCGTGCAATACCAGCCCTTAGGCTGGTGCTGCACTCACCGCCTTCTTATTGCCAGACCACTGGGAGCCATTATTGCGTGGGCACCAAGCACTGTCGACCGACCGGAGTACATGATGGGAGCCCAGGAAAGGGCTTTCCATATTGGATCAGTATGGGAAAGACGCGAGGAACAAGGAGAAAATCATTGACGTTGATGTAATGTATGCATGGACCGGTCTTCGTCCTCATCACGTTCACTGTCCCAGGATGAAACAGGTAGAGCTGGAGGTAGGAATGTTCTGTCGACGTTCTTTCCTCGACCCTGCCACGGTGGACGGTAGTCCGGGACTAGTCAGAGGTAACCACCGATCATGCATGCCAAGGTGTGAAAAATTCCACTGAGGAACCATGAAATGCGCTTCGTCTCCACATTCGTCCTCATCTTGGGCTTCTTCGACATTCATCAGCACCAGGGATAGGCGACAATCGATTCCCGAACAAGCTGCTTATGCTCACCTGCTTGAGCCTGGTCGAAGGTGCCAATAGAAGCGGTATTGCATTTGAGTTCGACATCCGCAGGGATTGATTCACCAGATCGGGGAGCACAGACGACTTTCGGAGGTTTCGAAGACAGTGAATGATACGAAAGAGTGGTCGGAAGTTGATTGAACTCGTTGATCTCGCGGCGAAGGGTGATAGATTATGATCCGTCCGAGTTCAAGGCGAGCGAGGCCGAACAAACTCCCTCCATCGTAGGGTGCTCGTGTTCTGTGGGATGTACAGACCGTACAATTTTATTCGAAGAATGAGATACGTGCTGAATAAAATGGTGAAAACATCGCGGCGGACGGCTCCAGGGGGTAACTTCATGCTGAGGATCAACAGAAGTAAGCATTGGATTTAGACAATAAATAATGGTCGGGCGCTGGAGCATGCATAGTTGGGAAGAGGCGGCCCGTCTTGGGTGGGTGGATCATCACTCCACTCAAATTCTTTTACAATGCTCTCTGGCACTGGACACAAGACGCACCTGTGATCCCCTCGAGGACTGAGGAGTCTCTGCTCAGAGTGGGGAGGCGGTCTGGTATGGTGGTTTGAAGGCGGAGACATTGGTCTTGCTGGGGCTTATCGTGCCTCGTGCCCTCGCTCCATACCTGACCTTCCAGTGACTGGAAATTTCTGTCTTCATCCCCTCCTGCTTTAGGGTGTGGATCCAAGATGCACTCTCCATGGTTCTATGTCCACGGCAGGCAGTTGGCGTACGGGAACAGGCCCGAAACTTGGAGTAGGCAAGAGTAAACTCGCTCCTGAGGGAAGTGGCATAGAGTAGAGGGGACTTGGTGCGAGTCTCGTTGGCCCGCGGACCGTGTTGGTACGCACGGAGTGAATCCACCAGCCGCAGGCCGCTTCACGGGAGAGAACGCCATCACAAAGAGAATCCAAAGGCTGAGACAGCGTCTGGCGTGCCTGGGGTGATATCGCAGACCGGCCCCACGAACAAGTTCGACCACAACTACAGGGTCCTGGGGGATATACGAGAACGGCTGCTGGCCTGTCAGAAACTACCGCTTAGCCGTTACGATCCGAGACGGTAGAAATGAAGCATTTAGGTCCCCACCTACCACCTAGAGGATCAACATCCCAAATGAATGGCAGTCCACCAGCTTGCTCACTGTCCACGTTCTCCCTAATCACTGAGAATTGTATATTTCTGGCAGCAATCCATCGTACGGAGCCAGGGTCACAAGCTGCTACTGCCACAAATGCTACCACAGCCTTCTTCAAGTGCTCCTAGAAGTCTAAAATTTGTCAAGCACGCTATTATTTTTGTGGCATGCATCAGAAAAGCCCCACGAACGGCAGGATACACAAGACGCACCCCGCAGATCCCTGATGACAATCAGTGTTTGAAGCCTCAAAACGTGATGCATAAAAGAAAACATTACCCACGAGGAATATCTTACGCATGTAAATATTTCAGTTCAAGGGCGACCCCGAGTAGTTGCAGTGATCATCATCAGTCAACCATCGAAATCGATCCTCATACGAAACAATTGCAGATGTATTTGGCCCACCGATAGATTTAAACTGATATGACTGGATCGCATCCCCGTGATCGATGACCTTCGACACAATGCTGAATACACCATCCCGAGCATTATAGCACACTCCCAAAATTTGTTATAGATTTGGGTGATACGGGCGATTCCAGTGTTGCACGGCACCACATGACATATATGACGTACTCTGATAAGAATCGCACAATAAAATGGATTAGAATACGATACCTGCCTCAATTTATCTACAGCATTGAAAGTACTGCAAAGTTGCACAGACACATCCCTCTTCCAAACAGGTCCAGAACGAGTATCTGTGGACAACACATTCCGACACACCGAATGTCGTTCACGTCGAATGCGTTTACAGGAGGTCACACCTTTGATTTTTGATACGGTCCAGCCCCTCGTGATAAAGCCTGTATGTTTCGTGATTTCGCCGATATGAATCCATCTCCTGGACTCACAAAGTCAAAGGGGGCAAGTAACACGTACTTTCCAAGCAAGATAACCTACTCGTTGGATGGCCACCACAAACTCCTCGATATACATAATCTTCATGTAAGTAAGGGCTCGATAATCCAGTTCGGTCACCAAGTTTTTGAATAGTTTGGACAATTCGAGCTGGTGCGCCCGTTGAACCTGCCATTGCGTCATATCAGCCAATCGGGGAAGGACTAGAACCCGGGGCGGCCTATCGTTTAGCACCACAAAAGATTTCAGCTCGCCTCCGAGCTTCGATTATCTCAACATCGAGCATCAAGTCTTCCACATTCCGAATATTTCGTTGGCATTTCGCTGTTTCGGAACCAGCTTTCCATTTCACCCAGACCGACCCATTGTGTACTATGCAAATTTGGGACCTCCTGCAAGACGCATCTCCGCATCGGCCGAACTTGTCTTGCGAAGCGGCTTCTTGAGATGGATAAAGCGCGCTATGACCTTCAGATAGCGTACGGCATTGGGGCCAGGCAAATTTCCATGGCCGAAGGTCGTCAAGGAGACGAAAAAAAAGGATATGCACTTGACAAGTCTTCATTTCCCTTGACATCACACGCAGCTGTACAGCAAGCAGACATAATCATGAGGGGTCCGGGGACATTATAGTTAATGGATGAGACATCTTCCGCGACCTGCTGGAGAGTGTGTGAGCTCCTGCTCTCGCAGCTGGACGGGCGACGACATGGGCGCATGTTGTGGTCGTCGTCAAACGAAACTCACGTGTGAAGCCTCCCGGACGTTGCCGTAGACGAGAACAGGGATCCCTTTTTGTCTGCCAATATCGATGGCCTCACTTTACGAACTCTGGGACCAAAAAGAAGACACCCCAGTGGTGCGCCCCCGGAGGGGGGGAAATAGAAGCATGCAGTACTAGTGCGAGGTGCTCAGCTCTCTCCAACAAGCGTCATGCATTCAGTTGGCCCAATGGGGGTCCGGACACTCCGCCATCCGCATTCTGACCCATCTACTGCACTGTCGCTCCATACGTTGCACGAACCTGAGCTGCATCGGGTCTTCTTTCTTCTAACGCCCAATTGGACCACCACACTTGCAGTATGACGGTGGTTGGTTATGTTACCATCCTGTCAGGTGGTGGCCTCGCGTGGAACAGCCAGACCACAGGATACTGCTCCACAATTGATTCATCAGGCGCTGAGGCTAACTTACACCGCCTGGATTCTTTGTGGCTTGTGCACATTACCGGAAAACACGAGAAGCATACAGTGCACCTCACATCTCACGTATCTGTATAAAAATACCAGCTTCTTCTAGTACGTCACCTTGATTGCCGCATGACTATGTCTTGGAGTGCGCGTTTGTGGATTTCGGAGAATCATCTCCTCATCTGCCGTACACTGGTGCGCGGCGTACACCCATGCGCTCAGGAAGGTATAAAACCGCGACACTTTTTTAGAACTTTGCCCTAAGACCAAACCCAAACACATCGGCCTTGCACACCAACCGCACTCTTGCTTACTCTTTCGAATACCAATGCGTTCCACTGTTCTCCTCCTCGTCTCTGCTCTCTGCGCTGCCGTCCATTGTTCCCCAACCCTTACCCGCGAGCTCCCCATCCTCTCTTACGAGCCGGTGCAGAAGGACGCCAGTGGCCGTTCGTCGTTCACAGGCCCCAACGGTCTTTACCTGCCGTACAACGAAACACACTATTCCTTCCACGGCCCGCACGACATCTCGAGGACGAAACGATCCGGTGAAATTCGAGGGGATCGCACTGGAGGCGCGTCAATCGACCTGCAACACCCACTGCAACGGGAATTATGCCAACGCTGCTGATATCGCGGATGCCCAGAACGGGTTGGAGAGTCATTTCAATCAGGGGTACACCTACTTCAGAGGAAGCGTCGTTTTCAAAACGAACAATGTGTATGCTTTCGGATGTGACTAGTGAGTGAAAGATTATTTGGGATTCCAGGCGGGAAGTGCCAAGGAACAATTCATGTAATTGACAACATGGTTCTAATTCCAGTGGTAGCGGGCAGACGTATTCCGGCTCTCAGTACTCGGTCGATATCTCGTGCGTGGCGAATGCGTGCGGACCTAGTCAGGCGGGTTATAATGGTCATACTGTGTGGCATAGCACCTATGGCAGGGATGTGGATTCGTTCTCTTGCTAAGTAAATAGGGCTCTTAGCTAGACGGATACTTCTGCAAACCGGGTATTATCACCGTTGATTGATCCCCGCTCTAGTCTCAAAATTGTCTCTGAATCCATCCCACTGCGTCTGATTTAGTACTTCTAATTCTCCATTCCAAATGATAAAATTTCGCAAGAGGTATTTTCCCTCCCTAGAACACCGAGGCTTTCGCGTTGCGCGTCCACTGATCAATAAGGCGTTCATAAACACTCTCACGAAGTGTTCGTCCCCATGTCATGAGTGACCAATACGAATGACTTTATGAATTGGCAACATAAAATAACACTGTTATTTGAGGTGGGCCCATTCGTTTCCCTTTACCCTCGTTACAGTGCACATCCATGGAAACTACAATTGCATGAAGTGGGGAAGATACGTGCGTTGTATACAGCAATCAGGTTGTCGAACTTGAAAAAATCAATCAGCCACGCTGGAAAATATAGATTCGAGGGATAGCAAAATAACAGAAAACGAGAGCGACCGTGAGGCGACGCTATCTATTCCAATCACAGGCATAGAACTTGTGTGCGTAGAACACACTTGCTGTACTCCCGTATGAAGCCAATAGGTCGAAATCCCCTAGCCCTTTTATTTCTCCGCTGCCAGATTCAGCCATTCTCACTGAGCCTTACTGAATCATCCTCGGTACTGCGGGCGGCCCGCAATTAGGTGTGTTTACAAACATGATTACTACGGTGGAGAAGTGAATTCTTAAATTCTCAGACCTCGAAATGACCCAAAACAACACATGCTCATTAGTACACTGAACTGTGTCTAAAGTTTAGGAGCTACAACCATGCAGCCGTGCTATTTCGAGCACGCTTCGAAGCCGCCGTTTTGTTGCGACTATATGGTGGCCCTGCGGCAGAACACACTGCAGTTTCACTATCATAGAGCCCTGGCGGGACCTGTTAGCACAGAATTAACCGAATTCCGGAGAAAATTACCAAAATGAAAGAATGATAGTTAATTTTGGAGGAAACCATCGCAATCAGGCTGCCTTGTAAGAGCTATCTCATCAGGGGCATGAGGGTCCATTCTCTGTAATAAATTAATTTACAGGACCAAGACACATTCAGCAGAAAGAAGAACACTCCAAAGACTAGTGCTATCAGTGGGATTGATAATTTGATTGTTCACAAGCTTCTTGTGGCCTTGAAGGCAAACTCCGAAACTCTAATATCCTCGGCCTCTGCCTGTTCCCTCCTTTCCATTATAGACTTTATAGTCACTGATGAGCACGTCTGAGGATCCCACTTCTTATTGGAGCACTCAGTTATACTAGAACCAGTTGGTACTCAGTTTTCGGAAAAAGAACTACTGTAGTCATTGAGAATAGTACCTAGGGACAGTTGGTACTATAGTGGATCTGAATGAGTTGCTATACTACAGAAGGAGGGATAATGGAGCTAATATAACCTCAGTCTTCGAGAAAAGAACCGAGGGGTGCTAGAGATACGCACACAGTATAAACCGGAATTACCGAAATAGGGGTGACCGCCGAGGTTTCCGCATTCGGCTGTAACGCCGAGGTTACCGCATCCGGCTGTACTCCAACAGTCCACTTATATGTTTGGCTCATCGGTGGATTCAGTTCATTAGAATCCGCGGCTATGCCTTGAATCACGAAGCCTGAGAAACCATCTCCTTGGGTAGAGCACAATCGAAAACTCAAAGCTCCCCGTGATGAGCCAAGCAGGCTTCGTGAACGATTATTTGAACCAGCACTTCCGACCTAAATACGGCTGGACTGCCCACACTTACGGGGCTCAGCTTTCGATGAGCCGTCGCGTCGAAATTATTATCATGCTCTCTAGAAAGCCTGTCGTGGATCGAACTGCGACGCGCGCCGAGTTTATACATTTTCGGGGAGAGTGAGATAGACGCTGCGGTGAAGAAGGCCCCGGCGGACGAAGGGTTTCATGATGTTGTCTTTTCACCCGTGCCGTACAAAGCTTGAGAGTAGTGATATGATGGGACTATCGAGATGTTTTTCAGATTTGATCGTCCTTGGCTGGAGGGCTATGTACTTTTTTTTCTCTCGAGTATAGCTGAGCTCTGTCCGCTGAAGTTTTGGTGTGGACCCTCCCGAATGCGCCGATGGAGGGATGAATGACGGGCGCCAAGACTCGCAGAGAAGAAAGTTCGCGTCTAGCGATACGGAATTCCCACACCTGGCTATATATGAATGGTGTTGTGATTTCTAGATGACAAGACATAACAAGCAACAACAAGGAGGAGACAATACAGACTACATTCATAAGTGAAGAGGGATTGCAAGCGCTGCACCATTACCTGTAGGCAGCCCCATGCGGTATATGAGGGGGCGCCGGACACCACACACTTCCTCACTCTTACCCAACCTCTTCGTCCGCCGATTCATCACTGACGTTGATGATTTACTTCTACACCAAAGAGAAATCGCGATAGGCAGCAGCCAACATGAGGACAAAGGCCTGTCCTTCGGGACTGTGCGATCCAGGCTTATGCCAATTGAGAGGGTTCACCACGTTGGTTAACCACCCGTCCTTGTCGATGTTCGCCCCGATCCACTTGCGTGCTCTCTCTGCAGCGCCCGTATCCACGGAGCCAGGGAGAATCGTCGCCAAGCGGAAAGTGGAGGCTGCGAGGAGGGCCGTGCCGCTGGCGTCGGGGAATGTGTTGCGGGGTGAAAGGTCGATGTAGTTGAGAAGGGAGCCGTCCGGCTGTTGGTATTGCCACACTGTGTTGAGAAGAGAAGATGCCCAACTTATGATATCGGCCTGCTCGTCCAGGAGATCTTCAGCGAAAGCGGACGACTGGATGATGCGCAGGACGCGGAGCATGCCCGAGGCGGCCCACCCGTTACCTGGGTAGGGAAGGTCAGGGTGAAAGCGTACATACAAAAAGGGAGAAGACAACGTGCCTGTGGCCCAGTGGCCCGGGTCAGATCCGCTCTTACCAAGGACAATGTGCTGTAGCAGGCCAGAGTCATCATCTACGGTAAGGTGATATCGGTAGGTCTTTATTTGATTGTAGGCCTCTAGAAGCAGCGACTTGTTGTTGTGAAGAGCACCTGAACACAAATACATCAGGGCGAATGACCAAGTTGAAAAAGTCAGCGCCTTTACCATAATACGCAATAAATGGGGGGGCCATTGATAGAAAATCAGACCACAGTTGGACAGGTTGGGGGGGAGAACGATGAGATATGGCGCCGTCAGGTAAGCGAGGAACAATGTCGATCAAATAGTGTAATTGATCAATGGCGGCAGTAGACGATGATGAGTTGGAAGTGGGCGATGGATGAGTCCAGTTTCGTATTAAATCTGGGATTCCAATGCCTGGAAAACGACCATAAGAGTCGGTAGTCACCGGGGGTGGGGGGAAGAACTTGTAGTTTTACTTACTGGCAGGGTCCCCTGCGGAACCGTCGCAGAAGAAGGGAAGACAGTTTCCAGCCGCCCGTTTAGCGAGGACATCATCCACGATTTTGAATACGTCTCCGCCGGTAGAAGCGTAGATTTTGGGAGGAGGAGTAGAACCTTGAGAATAGACGAAAAGTGACGGGCCTTCTAATTCTAACAAGGCGGTGGCGCGGGTTCCAATCTCCCAACTGGATGCCTCTCGCTCATAAGCAGGATCCTGACGCGTTCCGATTCCGGTGCTTACCTATGAGAGGCAGATTCAGCGAGACGAGCCTTGACGAGGTCAATCTGATTGTCACTAAATGAGGCAGGGAGTGGAGATGCGAGAGCAAAGGCGGCGGCAGAGACGAAAAGGAGTGACAACATGGAGAAAAGAGAGTACTAGTATGGGGATACTTGTGGGGATCAGCCCTTATAAGAAAATGCCTAGAGAGGGAGGGAGAGACTGAGACTAAATTGGATCCGGACTAGCCGACTCACCCATAAGGGAGGTAAGTTGTATCACCAACGTTTCCGGGGCGGGGGCGACCAGATCCATGAGGGCATCTCCCCACATGCAAGTCTGTTTCTCCGTCTACTATCACATCATGACGACAGAAATGAACGTTATTACTCTTCGGATTTCATTGCGATACTTGGCCAAATGCTCATAGGCGCACACCAGTCCCTATGGTAATCAATTCCCTCGGAGATAGCTTCGGTGCAACCGTTCATCCAGTGGCAGTGCAAACTCACTGTCTTGAACCCAGACCTTACATAGGCTAAGAAGCTCTTGGAAACACTGGGACAGCGAGATCCAAGTACAACCAAAGAAAGACCCTGAGTAATCCCTGGCGAGAAAGGAGACAAGGGAGGGGAGATGCCTAGCACTTTCTTTTTTAATTAGCGTTTTGCATTCGCGGGTGCGCCCGCACGTGTAGCGGCGTGTTTCCTCGCTCGGGGACTGGCGCTCATAGACACACCGCACAAGACCTTTCCGCCCTCCGAGGAGCAGACGTCCGATCCACAAGTATCGTCCCCAGACACCTCTCGGCATCGTTGGCGACGGCCAAACTTGAACAACCGACGCGGCCCGCATAACTCCGGGGCAATTCATTATTAATAAATAAACTTTTGAATAGCTACCCAGACTAGGAAAGCCAAATCCAAGCCCAAACCAAACAAGGACCCCTGCAAGCACTGTTAGAGGCGAGATCCAAGGTTCCCGGATTTTGAGGGTGATTTTGAGATTATGCGAGAGGCAAATTCCCGGATCCGGAGCCAAAATTTGGTGTCGGCCAACGGTGAGGCGAGGGGTAGGTTCCCGGATTTGGCTCTTCAACCAAACTAGGCTAGATCTGAAATCCCGTCTCTAGGGGTGTGGTCCGGATGGTGTTGTAGTAATGTGGGGTGCAAGTGCCTTTGGTACTATTATAGTAATGTTCTGTGTTCAACCCTGGGTAGGTGTGTCTCTTTTTTGGCTTCTAAAATACCTACAGAATGTTGCTTTATGGCTTCCTGCAGTACTTAACTACTCCAGGAAACTTGGTATGCACTATTGTGAAATTGAACAGCCTCACTTTAATGACTTATCCTGGTCAACCAAATTCCAAATGCCTGAATTGCTATTCTACCATCAGCACTGCCCAAGAGCTGGACAAGGAGAAAAAGGTGGAGGATGGAAGAGAAGTTTAGATGATAGTGGGGTTGAGTGCACTTGCCTTGGACAACACTGAGGATGCCTGGAGTAGTTTGGGAAGGTCAGGGATTTTTTTGGGATTTTTGGAATTTTTTGAGATTTTTTTGAGGCTAGGGGCGAATTCCCGGTTTTTCATGGCCTGTGAGGAGCCTAGAGTCAATTTCCCGGATTTGGTCTGGGATTTGCATCCGAATTTGTACCGGGAGTCAGGGTCCTTTGGGTCGCCTGCTGGATCTCGCCTCTAACAGTGCTTGCAGGGGTCCTACCAAACAATGACGCTTCGGTGATTGCTGGTTAGAACTCGAACTCACCCAGCTTGATTAGGCTATAATACTGCCCACAGGCCTCCATCTTCAGTTTCAACTTCTCTTTCCTCATGTCGCCTCGTCTCCTTGAAAGAAACCTGCAGCTGGTTCTCAGGCTTTGCTTTTTGTTTTCTCCTTTCGTTTATTCTCTCCCTCATCTATCCACGACATCCCACTCGCATGTCGGCTATCGTGGGAACAAGGTTGCCCTTCAAAATATCGCCCCAGGTTACTCTGTTCATGCCATCCAAGACCATAATGCCTTGGCCAAACGCCATCGAGAAGATGGCGATGACCAGACTCACGACGGACTAGACTCAGCAGGCGACTTTGCAGCGATGCCCGTTTCAAGGCCTAACTTCAAGTCCCAGGGGAATTCCAAACCATCCATCGCCAAGAATGAGCCGGCTATTCATGGAGTTATGTCCAGCGGCAATACCACCCAGTTCCATGGTCTTCCCGAAATACTAGACTCGATCAGTCCTCCAAATCGCACTCCCTCCACTGGGTCAAACTCCAATGTCGGTGATTGCGCCCACCTGGGCCAGCTATACACAGACATGAATGGTCCTTCATGGCGCCATCAACAAGGGTGGGATGCCTCTGGCGGATCTTCTTGTTGCGTATGGTCAGGGGTGACTTGCAAAGGTGCTAGCATTTCTGCCTTGGACCTCTCTGGCAACGGTCTTTCTGGTCCTTTTTCCGAGTCCATCTTTGCGCTCTCCGATCTTGAACGCCTGTGAGTCCCTTTTGGCTGTCAATTATGTGCTTTTTCTTCGCTCACCACGACGATGCAGGAATCTCTCTTCGAATACCCTTTCGGGCCCTTTACCTGACAAATTCCTCTCCTTGCCGGCTTTGAAAAATCTTGCCCTAGACTCGAATAATTTCACGGGAAACATTCCTTCATCCCTTGCTTCCCACCCTGTGCTGGCCACCATCCACCTCTCACACAACCAATTTGTCGGCCCTGTCAGCTTCTCCTCATCAAGTCTTGCCACCTTGATGATAGACCACAATTCCCTCGAGTCTCTCGTCGTCACTGACAACACTCGTTTTGTTCGCTTTGCTGCCAACGACAACGCCTTTACTGGCGATTTACCTGATTTTAGCTTTTCGACCAGCCTCCAGATCTTCAACGTTGCCAGAAACAAATTGTGAGGCCCTTTTGATTTTTTTTTTCAGTCGTCCTGGAAACTCCTCATCGTGACGTTCGGTTCTCTTCCCAGCACGGGAAGTATTTTCGATCTCACAAGGCTAACAAATCTTACTTGGTTCGATGTTCGCAACAATATGCTCTCAGGTGGGTGCCCCCCCCCTTTCCAATAGTATTGATTGAGAACCAGGGACTGATCATCACCCTTGATTTGTCCTCCAGGCCCGTTCCCCGCCGACGTATCGTCTCTCTCGCACCTCACAAACTTCATACTCTCTTCAAATGCCCTATCCGGAGACTTCCCATCAACAATGGCACCTGCCTCCCTCACGACGTGCGCCGTCCTCCCCAACAACGTGCAGGTCCTCCCACCGGACACCGTCCTGGCAGACCAGAACAGTCTGGCTTCGAAATGTGGCATGCGTTCCCCCTCATGGAGTAAGAATGATGCCGTGAGCACTGGCACCCTCGAGCAGAGTTACGCCGCTGTCTCGCCTGGCGAAGGCTGGTTAGATAGGACGGGCGCAGGTGGCGGCGGGGGATCTTCGTCTGACCCTGATTCGAGTTCCACAGTCCTGTCGAACGCCGGGGATCGGTCAATGATAAAAGTGTCGTATGTTGCTACTCTAGCGGCCGGGGTTGTGGCGTTCAATTGGATGGTGACGCAACCCTGGGGGTAGTCTATGCGACAGATTTCTGCGTCTTGGTTCATTGAGGGTGTAAAAAAACTCTGCTGCGCGCAAACACTCAATGAACGTGGAGAAGGCGGCTGTTTAATGAGCGGGCCGTGCCCATTCATCGTGCCTATTTCACGTCGGGAGAGGGTTTCTGGCAACCGCAAAAAAGGGGGGTACTGTGTCCATGTATGCTGTCTAGCTAGCAACGTAGAAAAAGAACCGCCCAGATGTCGACACTAAATGACTAAGGAAAAGGATGCATGAATGCAGGGAGTATAATCGTGGGTAAAGATGGGGTCCAAAACAAGCCGCAGTAGGCGGGTAACCATTACAACGCATACAGAGAAAGAAGGGATTATCTATCAGTATGAGATGGGTTGAAAACTGTACCTGTGCCTGCCCAAATATCTAAGCAGAGGATAAAAATGTAATAACAGTACAACATTTAGAGTACACACATTAGGCGAGAGAATAGAAAAAATACGTACTATGCAGCTTCCACCATGAGGAACACACGAACGACGACCTCCCCAATACAAGCATCCGCGCACCGCTCCTTAAACCGCTCCACTGCAGCCCCCCGACCAGACATATATATTGAAAGCAGTCCATCTAGTAGCCTGTCTCCAAATAATTGGAGGGTGTTGCACTCAGGTTTGTGAGCCTTCCAAGAGGCTCTCTGGCATTCCCGACTGCAATAGGGTATTGTTTTGCATGCCGCACATCGAAAGACCTTGTTGGAAGTCATTGCATGCGGACATGATATCGCCCGACAATTAGTGTCTGAGAGGTAGTCTAGTACAGTTGCGAGGGCGAATGCCCAAAGATCGTCCGGATGGACGGACCGTGCAAGGCATTTACGCGCACGGAGCGCAAGAGAACGATAGGATTCGGTCCCGATGGTGGGATCGCGGGGGAAAATGAAAGGGGTAGGTGAGAGATAGAGAATGAGGGCAAGACATATGTCCTGGTGCTCTACAGAGACGTCGTTAGGAAACTGAGAGACCCACACGTCGTGGAGATGGGGCGAGAGCCATAGACGAGCGAGATCTTGACAGATTCGAAGCAGCTGGAGAGAACGATTCGGGGCGCCGGTGAAGCCCACAAGACATGGATCGCTCTCCGCAGCCATCATATTCTTGAGAAAGACGCAAAAGTTATTGGCCACAAAATCGAAGATCGCTACCGATTGCTGGGTTGTGTCCTTGGTTAAACGACCATCAGACACAACAGGACTGCTGGAGAGGAAGCCATTTTCTTTGACGAAGTGCCCCGCCCATTCCATGACTACCGAGCTGAACCACCAGGTCTTAGCATCGGTCAAATTATGTAGCCTTGCAGCCTCGCCTATCGCTCTCAAGAGCAAACTTGCACCAGGAAAGTCTAAAACGGGGATCCAATACCCCGCCGAATCGATAAAAATTTTCCCACCAACAGGCAAAACATCCCCGATTGTTTTGGGCCACATTCGCGATGTATTTCCCCTACGAGTGGTAGGGGAAGAAAAATAGAGACCCGGTGGACCCGGTAAATCAGGTGCTGTCTCCGAAATGTCCACCATTGCAGAGGCATACATGGCGAGCACTTGGTTGGTAATGTATTCAAGGAATCGTGTGGGGGGAACAGGAACGGGCCGGGCATAGCGATGCACCAACCCTGTTATATAATCTGCTGTGTCGCAATTGCAAACGTCGGAGGGCGGATCCTTGAATGGGGACACTAGGGACACCCACCGCCCGCATTCCTTAAGGAATTCCGGATGCTGGCTTCTAAGGGTCCTAGGCAAGGAATCCGTTGGCAGGAGGCGTTTATAGATATTGATCGCTTGCAGTTCACCTACAAGGGCATGCAAGCAGCTGTTTGGTTTTGTATAATCATCACAATCGATGAACCCCTTCATATCCAGTGTGAGTTTATTTAACACCCGGGATAGCTCCCATGTCGTAGGTGGCGCGGTGGACGGAGGGAGAGCCATTGGACCCACAAAAAGTGGGGTCGGCTATTCCCGTAGCACAGCATTGCGCAACTGTCACAACGTAACTTGAGTCTCGAGCAACGATGGGAACATATACTTTAAACAACACTGCATACATAAAACTTGTTCTGCATGCCGCCAAACACCCCCATGCACCTGTAAATGGCGTGTTGCTAGGGGTAAAGTCAGGTAATGACGTGTCGATTGTGGACACTGTTCCCCTCCTGCATCATTGGACCAGTTTGAGCCCCATGATGGAAATTGGCCTTGATCTCGTCAGTTCAGTCTCGAAATGGGTCGCCTTTTAGACTGATAATTTTTGGCGTGCTTATCAAATATATGGTGTTTGATAGGCTCGCTCACATGCTGAAGAGCGGCACCTCAAGATTGTCGGGTACTATCAGGCAACCGAACGACCCAATGACCCTGTCCTCGTTCCGGTCGGCGAGAAGGTATCAGCGGTTATAAAGGAGGGATTTGAAAACGCGTTTGCATTAGTGGCGAGTGTCCATCGAGGGCTATCGCCTTGCCCACTACTGAGAATTCTGTGTAGATTGATGGATCGTCTCTGGGATCGGGTGATCCAGCTTTGATTGTATGAGTGCCATACGTTTCCTGTCGTCCGAATATACTGACCCCCTTCTATTCAATAGCCGCATCTTCCCTCGACGTCCAAGGGGGTCACGGAATGGCTTCCCCAAACGCCAATATCTGGGTCTACTGGACAATTTTGCCTGGCGGATCCTGCATCACCTAGCGTCGCTCTCGAAGCCGTGAGGGTTCAGGGACTGCATCACCAATTCGGGGATTTCGATGACCATCTCGAAGACGTGACTATCGATTGGTTGAGAAACGCGCCCGTTTCGTATTTAATTTCGCCATGATCCCTTGGTGTCATTCCGATGCACCAGTGATTTCTCACTGCTTTGTGTAATTGGACAGCAGTACGATTAAAGGCTGATATCACAGGCAATATTGTGCTACATGTACACAGACAAGGAGGGATGGAACGAGCTTCTATGTCCTCGCAATGTTCTGGTAATGGGTGCTTGGAAAGTCATACGCTTGCAGGAATACGCGATCCTTCTCGCGTACCAACCATCTGGTTCAAGACACATTAGACTTATTCATTGCATGTGCCAACCATGGCACTTACTTCATCAATTCGGTTACATATTCCTTCAGCAATGCTACCGATACATCGTCCATCGTGGTATGGCTCACCATCTCAGGTAATTTAACTATTGAGTTCGAAATAAGGAAACTGAAAGTACTGGAGCGTACGACACGAACCGAGTAGTCGACAAAGATGTTCAGCGCCATATATGGCACTCATCTCCTTTTCGGTGCCTGGAGCGACGTGTTGCCCAGTGATATATTTCTTCCGCATTTCAGCATATTGCGCACGCTCGAAACGGTATAAAAGTGTGCTGCCTAGCGAACGATCAAAATAGGTCCGCAGTCCTGCAATGAGGGTTGGCAGTAGGGCTACTGCTTGTCTGCACCAGGCGACTAGGTTAGGCGAGGGTGTACTACAATCTTAAGAGACGTGACCGACGGTGGAGGATTGGGAAGAGCGAGGATATATCCTTTAAACTCTTCCAAGAGTTGTTGTACGGTGGGCTCCCGAGGAAGTGTGACAAGCTATGCAGATTTATACGAATGAGACCGGGAAGCGGTTACTGCAGGATCAATGTCCGACCTGATTGTTCTTCGTTATGGCTTCCCAATCGTCCACCAAGATCACCTTGAGGATGTCGGGTATCTCAAGCTTTAATTCGGGCTTCTTCACACCATCGTCCTGTAGATGAATAAGATGGAGGCGACGTCAATGAAGGATAAAGGAGTATGGATACCCACATCGTCTCTCCTTCGTTTTCGGCTCCCTTCGTGTGCCCGCCCATCTTTACGTCCTCCACCTGAAGTGCCGCCAGATTTCGAATTATGTGTGCCCGAACTGGAAGCGGCCTTCGCTTTCTTGTCAGCAGCGTAAGATTCTGCGTTGATAACCTTCTGTTTCGCAAGGTTGATATCATTATATTTGAGAAGCCGCTCCTGGGGAACCCATTCGTCCCAGCTAGATAATCACACAGGGAAAGATATTAGGTGCCTGAAGACCAGACAAAACCGGACGCTCACGTCTGTTTCCAGCCTTTGTAATGGACAAAATAATGATAACCGGGAAGCCCAGATTTAGTGTTTGTTTCGTCCCATAGCTCAACTTTGAGGATCTTCGCTTCGTAGATAACTGGGCCGTGATAGCAGAGTGTGCGCTCGTTGACGCCAAATACGGCCATTGCATCCGAAGTAGGTTCGGTATTCTCCGCTACTTCAAGATTCCAACACATGTCTGACAACGAACCATTCTACATACGGTAGGTGACTCGTGAATTCATATATGGACTTTGCGGAAACTTATTGTGCGTTGGATTCCCCCTGTGGCCTCGTACGGACCCCAGTTACTAGTCAGTTCGGTTTTCTTCCTACGATAATTTCCTCACGCTCAACACAAACCTTTTTCTCCCTTCCTGGATGCCATCCCTTGGATTGCTCTATATTGTGAACACTTCTCGTAAATGCTCTTGACTCTCACGATAATCGCGCTCAGCGTTGGCCACTCTGGCAAACATGGGCACGAATTCCTCGAGTTCGAATACGATAATGGGCGACTTCGTTATGCAAACAATTCTAATTACCGGAATGACAGTCTGATTCGAAAAGAAAGTAGGTCGCCGCTCATTCCCAAGGCATAAGACCTTCGATCTGTGAGCGTTTACAACGTTTTGACGGCGGCGGCAGTGTATATTTCACCCCTAGTTGTCAAGGAGTTGAAACGGATCGTCGAGTCGAGCGAGATAGTCAAGTATGTGGTCATCTCTCATGTATCCGTATCTTAGTGCGAGTCACGATCGCACGAACTAACACACTCCCAGGGAGGACGACACGAATTGGCCCAAAAAAAATATCGTGGGCAAGCAAGAGATGGAGATTCGGATCGGAAGTGATCACATTGCATTCGAAGTTAGTATCTCGCGGCCGCTGCGTTGGAACTGGCTGATCGGGGTTAATCTTCACAATGTAGACCGCAAAAATAGGTTCCCTGGTTGATGTCCAGGACAGCGAGGACCCCGATGGATTGAGAGTGTTCTATTATCTTGTTCAAGATCTCAAGGTACGCAGCTCACCTGCGCTGATCGTTTCCTCTGAAATGACTCGACGGCTGGTCTTTTGTTTCCCCGACGCAGTGTTTAATATTCTCCCTCATCTCTCTTCACTTCAAGATCAAGCCAATATAATGTCCCTAAGGGAGTGCAAGAGGGTGCGGAAGTCAAGCCCCATCGGCATACCGTTTCAGGCACTCCCATGTACGCACACGCTGTATATAACCTCATATAACATCGTTTTTGGCACATACTTCATCATCACTTCATCATCCGTTCTGACAGCCAACCGACTCCTTTCCCAGAAGTTGGTCATTCCAAGAATTTCACTGACAGTCACATCACGGAGTTCATTGTGTATATACGTCGCAATATCGGGCGGGGTCTGATAAGTCGGGATGTCGTTCACAAGCATGATGTCAACCCCGGATGGCGGAGACCGCAAAGCATCTTGAACATCGAGCTCATACCTTGAAGTGACTACGACTCGAGGGCTAGGAGCGAACTCTGAGACTCGCTTTGTTAGAATGGCGCGCATCGGCGTGAGCTATGACATCTCCAGATTCGTCGAATGCGTCGATGAAAATAACAGTCTGCCCCATGGCCTCATTGTCCTCGAATGATGAAACAATAAAGTGCTGGCACTGCAGTTTGCTGTCAAGGGTGTTCGCATCGCGGTGTCGGTCTTGACAGCATCAACCAGGCGCTGCTTCCGGGAGTCGTCGAGGTCGGCAAGGTCTCGAGCGATCGTACTAAACAGGTTTGTCGGGTTTGTTGCGAGGATGTATTTGTGTCGAAACCATAGTGCGACCCCTTGCGTCCAAGCTCAGAAAGGCGTTTCGCGCGTGAGCGAAGGATCGACGATTCCTCCACACCCGCCGTGCCGCACAACCAAAGCACACGAGACGATTCGGTAGAATCCAATGTTATTGAGCCACTTGAATCCGAGGAAAGTGTCTGCTGCAACAGCCCAATGGACTATAGCGTTGATGATCTCGGTGCGTGTGCCTCGTAAGTACCCTTTATCCAGATCGTGATGTGCCTCGGGGCGTATTTTAGTTCGCTGAACACCTGCAAATCCTCTATGGACCATATTAGAACGCGGATTTTGACCGAAGAAATAGAAGCACTTACGGACTTCAATCACGACGTCCACGCCGCGATGCGTAATGACGGAGTATTGTATGTTCGCACGATCAATCAGATTCCGTCGAGTGTCCAGGGTTGCCTTGTAGGTAGTGATCGGTATGTCCACAAGAGAAACCGAGTACTTTACAATGTGTTTGACTGGGATCCACGCCGATTCAGTCCTTGAGGAAGTAGCTCAGGCGGGATTCCACATACCGAAGGACTTGTCCTAGTCCCGGATGAAATACGTGCACTCCATTATTTGGCGCAGTATTTGGTTGACGATGTCGTGATCTCTTTTCGAACGATTCTTCACCCACTCGGCTTCGTCGGCAAAGGAGCAGCTATTTGCCATAGTACGAACTAATCCCATCACTTTCGCGTCTCGCTCACTCTGCGTGGAAGTAATCTAACGGAATGCCAGTGAGAAAGCACACAGATACAAAACTTGATTCTAGTCGCTGCTGAGACAACACTCCATGCTAGCCTGATTCAAGGGTGAGCCTGTTTGTAAATACTTAGTAGTCGCGAGGCACGGGTGATTCGGGATGAAACGTGCCTCAGCCAGAATATCGGCAACTTTGACAAGTGTACCTTGGCCACTCAACAAGGGCTGTCAAGCATTAAACTAGGCCGTGATTTCTGTTGCAAGTGGCCTAGTAGCTTGACTGGCGTGGTTGACAACGGCTAGTCCGGTCCCTAGGTGCTCGGTAGCCTGGTTCACGTTCTGGACGGCCTCGCGGGTGGGTACGAGAGAGGATGCCACACATATTGTCAAGCCCCCGAATTTGTGGTGCGTGTCACCCTTCAAATCGAGCCGTATCACTGTAGGGATGCAGACTGTGGGTGAACGTGGCCCTCTCTTCACATAAACACGAGCACGTTCACCTTGGTCTGTTACGGAGGAGAGATCCAAAGTACACGAGCAACGATCCGCCCCGAACGTCCAAAACGACCGTCGTGCAAATCTATACTCATTCTGCTATCAATGGCTGTCAGAGTCACCGTGCTGCCGAGAGTGTGTGAATAAAGGTTGACGAAGTATGCGTGCGCGGAGGAGACCTACAACTCATCCCTGAAGGGATCCTTACACATCACGGCATCATGTGTTGCTTTGGTCACCTCGCACTGCATACTCCCCTTTTTCTCCCTCCGGGAGCGCCCCACTGATGTCGCCTGCATTTGGGTGCCAGAATGCACAGAGTGAGACCATCGATGTTGGCAGACTAAACTTGAAAGAGATCACTTGCTGAGGTTGCTCATCCACGGCAACTTCCGGGAGACTCGCCCACTTGAGCTTGTTGACGCAGAGGAATGAGTTCTGCCCAGCTTGCCTCCAATGTATCCTCCGCTCCTATCTATTATTTGGTGTCTAAGGGTCTGTTCGGATACCCCAGAAACGTTTCAAAGAAATGTGTTTCTCAATATAAGAACAGCAAAACAACCTGAAATGTTTCACCATTTTTATATTGAGAAGTATGTTTCTTTGAAATGTTTCTGGGGTATCCGAACATGCCCTAAATTTAATGCTTGCTTCTTTAGTCCTCAGTATGAAGTCATCCATATGGAGCCCCCTGGTGTGGTGCTTTCAGAATGTTCAGTGATATTGCATTCATCACAAAACTCTGTGGCTAGCACATACACCAGAACATTAGGATCTTCAGATAGGAGAAGTTTGCTCAACCTCACCTTGGAACCCCAGCTTTGAGCAGAGTCTACCACCCTTTGCTGCAAGATCAACCAATTCAATCAAATTCCAGTTGCTTGCTGTCACATTTGCAGTCTTTGAGGCCCTTGATCTCATCCATGCTTATTGTGTGAAGCCCCAAGTGCCCTGATCTGGTGAGTCCTGGGTTCTGCACATGTGGAACCTGAATGCAACACCACTTGTGGGACTGTCATTGGCCATGATCATGGAACAGGTGATAGTGGCATGTTCATGAATTGATTGTTGACATGTACATGATAGGGAAGAAGGGCATGAGGATGAAGGGGGACACAAAGAGGAGCAGGTCATGGTTCAGGAGCAGGCTTGTTTGTGCCCCACTAAGGCTGATTGGAATTTCTCTGACTAGTCCAGGAGTACCAGTGACAGTGTCAGGGTCCAGGGAAGAATATTAAAGAACATACATCCCTCCACCATCACTGGTCTCATTCCAGGACAGTGAACACAAGGACATTGCATTGGCCTGATGACTTTGTTCCTGCTCCAGATATCTTTCCCACTTTGATTTATTATGGAAGACCTCTCCCTGAACTCCCACCATGTACTCCTGGAGGCTGGTCAACAGTACTTGAGGCCCACTCATCTGCCCCAGTAATGGCTCCTGTGGTCTGTGTTTGGAGTATGAGGAGTTGATTATGTAATCAGGTCAAGTATGAATGAGAAATCCCTAATATGATTGATGAGGAGGTCATGAAGCAAGGATTACATAATGTTGCAAAAGATGAGAATGTGGAGAAGCAAGCAGAGGGAACTGAATTCTCAAGGAGACTTGAGATGAGAGGAGGGATTTAGTGAGAAGAGACAATCACAGGAACATATATTCTCAATCTTCTAAGGAGTGAGAATACAAAACTAGCTACTTATATACTAAAGACCAAAAGGGGATTATTAAGGAATTATTAAGGGAAGTGGAGGAGGATATGTGGCAGGGGATATGTGGAAGGGGATGAGTGAGAAATGATATGTGGCTAGTGTGCTGATTGCACCATGGTTTGAGGATAGGTCAGGTGACCATGGGATAGTTGTGGTAATCTCTTGTGTGATTGAGGTCATCAGTATGACTCATGACAGTCTGGTGGAAAAGTAGAGTGTGCAGTGCCAGCCTGAGGGTTGGGGTTGTACCCATGCTTAGAAATTGTTGGAACTGGGGTGCCAAGATGTACCCTAGTACTACAAACTAGCATGAAGATGAAGATAGCTTGAAGATGAAGATAGCATGAAGATGAAGACACAAATGGAACAACAACTGGGTGTTCAAGAGGGACTAGTTCCTGGGCATAAGCAATATCTGCCAAATGTGACTCAATGCCACAGTAGGTAAAGCTGGTGCTTGATGGGGTATTCAGGGCCTACAGTGACAGGGACTCAAGAGCTCCCCTGGTGCTGTGTGCTATTTCTGGTTCAGGGCCTTATGTGACCCTCAGCAAGTCAGCCAGTTCTCCATGGGTTGTTAATATAAGGATCTGGGACTATGTAAATATGGTCCCAGCCTCATGGCATGCCATTTAATTAGTTAGGTTTCATAGTAGCTACAGGTGTTGTAAGCAGGAAAGGAAGGGGGGGATCTCTACTACAGTTGATGATATTAAATTGAGAACAAAGAGTGGGGGCCACAAGGTCAATTCATATGTTCAGGTCCATATGAATGGGGGTCTTTTGGATGGGAGGAAATCTGCTGTAAGCAGTAGTTGCCCGGGCAGGAGTATGGTTGCTGAAGTCAGGTTTTGGTCTGCTTTGGGCCAAAACTGTAACCTGAACTGGTTCAACAAATGGGCTTCAGGGCCAAACTGTAACCTAACCACAGGTTAGGTTTTTTATTGGTTAAGTTCTGGTTAAACTGAGGTTCAAACTGAAACTGGGAATCACAAGAAAATTATGATACATCTATGTGGACTATGCTTGGATCCCCTCCTCAGCATCCCATTTCTCTCACTTTCCCCTTTCATAAGCCTTCTTGGCTTCCATTTCCTGCTTACAGGCCCTCCACAGATGTCCCTTGGCAATCTGAATTGCACCAAAATGTTCTGATGTCAGTCTTGTGTGTGAAGATGAGTCAGTGTCCTTGCTAGATGAGAACATTCTCTCACAGGGAACTGAAGATCCCTGAATAGCCAAGTAATCTTGTGCCATGGATGCCAGCACAGGATACTGGCTTGCATGATCCTGTTATCTTCATCAGTACATGGATCTAATAAATAATACTGTGCTGCTAACTTTCCACCACATCAGCATGCCGAAATTTTCCTCAGGAGCTAAGGCATCTGAAAGGTATCCATCAAATTCTTTGCATGTACCTGACTCCATTGCCTCTTTGGCCCAGTGTGGAAGATAAAAACATCCAATATCAGAAAATGTGAATATCCATTGATCCCAGCCTAAGGAATGATCATGTGACCTATTATGAAATTAATTATGGCTATGCATGAAAACAGAATTCATTTGATTACTCTGTCAATTTTGATCAGGAAGGTACACCTATATAACACTTGGAAAGCCATGATTCACACCTTTCAAATGATACCAAACACAAGTCAAACAGACCAAAACTGCACTCTCCAGACCAATATTACTATCAAAATCCGGAATTTCCAGTAAAAAAATGAATTTCTCCATCAGTTTGCATTCAATCCTCTTGAAACAACTGTGCCTAGAAAGATATACAAAATACACATCCAATGGTACTAAGTATGCAAACAACAGATTTAAACTGAGCTCTACAGAACAATATTACTATCAGAATCAACACCCATTAGTATTTTACAAATTTCTCTGTCAGTTAGCATCTGATCTGCTCGAAACCACCACACCCAGAAAGCTGTTAAAAATCTGCATCAAATGATATTAAGAACGTCTATTACAGATGCAAACAGTTGTTTCTGCATCAAATCCCATCCCATGCACTTGTCCCCATTATCAACCAGCAACAAAAACATCTTAACCACTGGACTACAAACAAATTAATCTCCAAGAACTTGGAAATATCCTTTGATTTCATCTCCCATTGCCACAAATAACTTCTAGAACTTCACAGATAAGAAAGATAACACCTTAGCAACCCTTTTGTTCTGTTTATGAATGACTCACTTTCCTTGCAACCACTTTATGAAAGATAACACCTTCTTAGCAACCCTTTTGTTTTGTTTATGAATGACTCACCCTCCTTAACAACCCTATTGTTCTCACCTATGACTCACATATGACTCACCTAGGAGTGAGTCATATTCTTTAAACGCAGCCACCTTCAGAAAGGCATAAAAGCTGGTAGATTTTCCTGTATCCCCCCATCTCCTCACTGCTGGGAATATACTACTGTCTACAAATCTGCTTGCATCTGAAGAGAGTACTGATCTAAAGCCATCTGGAGCTAAGGCATATACAAGGTTGTTAAGACTAAGTCACAGGAAGCCCTCTATGTGAAATACTAAGCCAAGGATAGTTGCAGGACCTAAGGTTAGAGTTGCTGGACATCCAAGGAAAGGTGAGTAATAACAAAGTCAAGTCAGAAGAAGAAAGAAACACATTGACACACTAAATTGAGCTTGAACTAGTCTAGAACTCTCTTTAGAACCCACATTTTGACCAGGAGGACACAAATAAGTACACACAAATAGCAGTAAATGATCCAATACAACATGTATAAGCCTGTCATAAGCATCTCACAATATATCATTGACTATAGCTAGTCCATACCACCACCTTATCCATCACTGAATACCATACACAACTTGTTAGAGAGTGATCAACCATCAGAGTGAACCAGCCCATTGAATAAAAACAGAAATACAGTCTCCCATATACACACTGGCTGAACCAGAGTTTGATTTGACAGTCATTGGAGCTCCCAATCCTTCTTCTATAACTGGTGGTCCTTACAGGGGGAGTTTTCACTTTGATACACCTTTCACCTCTTCCAAAACATTTCAATCTAACAACATAATGACATCAACCAATTCAGAAACAATGGCCAAAGTAAATCCATGAGCAATGCCATGGCCTACAGGTAGAGATACTCCACATTTTAAGGGAAAACACCTTGATAATTTCCTCCTTGACTATGAAGCCTGCTGTGATGAAGCTCTCTATGATGATCACAGGAAATGGAAGAACATTATTTGATTCTGTAGCAACAAGGAAGCTGAATTGCTGAAGAATCTCCCAGAAGTTAAGAATCCTACTACATTTGAAGCTCTGGCAACCCATCTCAGAAAACTTTATGGACAGACAGGCAGAAGACAAAGATATACACAAGAATGACTAGCAGACTTCTGCCAACAAAAGAGAACAATTATCAATGAAGCAGATCTAGATGATTACTATTGCAAGTTCATCACACAAGTACAATGCCTTGACAAGAAGAAAGTCCTAGCTGAGCAAGACTGAGATGACCTTTTCTGGCAAGGGATTGCATGACATCTCCAGAAGATTGTACTCCCATTATTTCACTATGTTCCAGGATTTGATGACACAAAGCCATTGGACTGCACTACTGCATATGACACAATGAAGACCATACTTAAAGAAGATCTTTATTACAACTTCAGACATCTTAATAAGGAAAGACCGCAAGCTACTACAAAGGCCAAAAAGTAGAAAATAAAGCCCAGCTATTACAGATCATGTGGCAGATACAGTGACTCCTCAGACAAATCAGAAGTTTCAGAAAGTGAAGAAGAAGACAGTGACTCTGATAGTGAAAGTGAAGAAGAACCAGTTGCCATATCACCTATATCCATTAAGAAAGTATCCACCAAACCAAAGCCAACAATCATTCCATCACTTCGCAATGCAACAGAACAAATAAGTGACCTCACACAGTCCTTTAATGAAATGAAAATATTCATGGCACAATCACAGCAAAAGGGGCAAGCTCCAAACCCATATTCACAACCTCGTCATTCAGAAATGCAGATTCAAGGAAGACCAGCTACCTATCCAAACAATCAACCACTTGGACCTAATTGTTCCCAAGGCCCTAATGCATCAGCTGGTGCAACCCTTTGCTGGTTCTGTGATAAAACTGGAGCACATAATGTTGGAATGAAGAACTGTCCAGATGCCCAAGCTATGGTCTGTCAAGGAATCATAAAATACTCTATTGAAGGAAGGCTTGTGAAGAGGGATGATACACAACTACCACAAGGAATAGCTGGAAAGGGAGGAATCAAGCAGGCCATAGTGGATGACATAAAATGAATTAGGGAGGAATCCACCCATCAATGAACAACAGGAGCAATCTGTATTGTTGACAAAAATGGATTGTCACCCTTTAGAACACACACTCATATGCGATAGCAGCAGGCCCATTTATATCTGCACCAGCTACTAAAACAAGTAAACCAGATAATCATCACAATCCAATGGGAGATAAAACCACACAACACCCTAAAAATTGAATGTATGTTGATGTACCCCCATGCAGCCAGACACCTGCAAAAACTCCAGTTAATCAGCCAAAACCCTCAGAACCAAAACAAGCAGCCCCTGAAAATCCTCTGCAGCCAACTTATCCTCCAGGAATATTGCCCTCCTTGGTAATAAAAGAGCCAATAACAGAAAAACCTGCTCCTAAAAAGGCTGGACCACTTCCCGAGGAAACAATAGACATAGAAATGGCACTGCCTGAGAAACAAATCCCAAAGAATCCTCCTACATATCATTTTACCACAGAATTCCAGGAACCCTGTGAAGATAAAGAAATAGCAAAGAAAGTACTCAATCAAAAAGTCAAAATAACTCTTGGAGACTTCCTTGGGTCAGCACATGGGGCAGCCAAAATATTTGCAGCTGGACTTAAACTGAAACATGACTATAATCCTAAACATTGAGAGCCACTTACAGTTAATCATGCCACCATTAAACTGTGTTTTCCAACAACTGAGGCCTCTGATTATGACTCTGATGATGAAGCAGAACAAGATGAATACTATGACCATATATGAACCTTGATGGACAGAGACTTGGATGAAGACCTATCCCAACAAACACATCCACAGACACAAGAAAACTATCAAGCACAAGTAAATCTGATTGGATCCCTTGGACCAAATCCTTTGTTTGCTATGGACACAGGAAAAATTGCAGCTAAAGCCACAGGTCAGAATGGAACCAAAGATGTTGTGCTTATGATTGACACAGGATCTGAATTAAACCTTATCTCCCAGGAAGTTCAGAAAAGGTTAAACATCCCAATAGACTATGATGGACAAAACTGGTCATTACAAGGAATCAATAGTGGACCAGAACCCCTTATAGGATGCTGTTGAAATGTTCCAATTGAAATAGGAGGGATAAGATTTGATCATCACTTCTTTGTTAAAAAGGGAAGCTTCGAAGGCCATGACATACTACTTGGACAACCATGGCTGGTAGGAGTCAGTGCCCAAATCAAATATGAAGGAGCCACAGATGGAAATCATGGAATGGACATTCAGGTTTATGAAAAGGGAAATCCAACAGGATCATCAATTTCTCTCCATGCTCTCATGAATGAAGAATGAGAGCAGAATAAACTTGTTCTTCAAGCATCAGCAATACCTCCAGGAGAACAGCCACCTGAAGGAAGCAATTCAGGTCCACCACAGCCGCAATATTGATATAAATCAAATGGAGTATCATTAGTTCAAACAGCACCTAAAACTTCTTCACAAGACTACAAATATTATCATACAGAAGCAACCCCATCTGACCAATCATTACAGGGAAATTCACCATTTATACCAATATTTGGAAGGGAATTATCAGAGGCCTTATGACTCCCAGAAATGTGTACAAAAGACTTCAATCCAAGCACAAACAAGTACCTCATAGATGCTATTATTAACAAGGAGAGCATGTCTGGATGATATCTCAATCAAACTTGGAAATCATCTTCAGCTGCATCTGGAAATCAACTTGAAGACAATCTTGTACACATTTATAATGAATTAAGACCAGATTTTGTGCAAAAATCTGGTGAAAAAGTGGAGGACTTTAGCTATCAAATTGGCCAGGTCATCAGAAATGCCAATAAGACAAAATATAAAACTGTGGATAAGAAGAAAAACCCTATCCCCTTGGGAGTCATTCGAAACCCAGTCATTCATCTTCCCTATAAAGATCTTCCTCCCATCACACCTCTCTTACTTCCAATGCATCCACCTAGCTTCAAAAACTTTCAATACACCAAGAAGCTTACCCCTGAATGTATCAAGAAAATAATTGACAACATTCCCAATGATTTTCTTTCAGAAGAAGAACTTGATTTGCTTCTATATGTGGTTGCTCAAAGAGAAAAGGGTCTTGCATTTGATGAATCAGAATGAGAAATCTTCAAAACAGAATACTTTCCAGACTACATTATGGAAACAGTCCCACACATTCCTTGGGAATTACCACCAATTCAACCTCCAAAAGCAATTGTGGCTACACTTATTAAGATGATTAAGGATCAATTAGCAGCTGGGAAATACAAAACATCATGGTCCTCCTATCATTCACAAATGTTTGCAGTGGCCAAGCCTAAAGGAGGCATTCGTATTGTTCATGATTTACAGCCCCTAAACATGGTTTCAGTAAAAGACTCAGGGTTGCCACCAAATATCAATGACTTTGCAGACAGCTTTGTGGGGCATTCAGTCTATATTGTTGTGGATCTCTATGCAGGATATGATGGACGACATCTGGCAGAAGAATCCCAAGAACTCACAACAAGTGATTCACCATTGGGTCCTGTGAAGCTCACAACACTGCCCCAAGGATACACAAACTCCATGCAAGAATTCATGAAAACAGTCACACACATGATCAGACCAATGATCCCAGACAGAGCTGAAGCCTTTGTGGATGATGTAGCAGGAAAAGGACCAAAAACACAGTACAATGATGAACCTATACCTGAAAATCCAAAAATACAATGATACATATGGGAATTTGCTCAAGTTGTTGATGAATTATTTGCCACATTCATTGAAGCTGGATGTACAGCCTCAGGATCTAAATTAGTGCTTGCAACACCCCTTGTAGACATTGTAGGAAATGTTTGTTCAATGGAAGGAAGAAAACCTCATCATGAAATCATCACAAAAATAAAGAACTGGCCACATCCAACTAATGTAACACAAGTCTGCAGATTCCTAGGAACAGTTGGAGTTGCTTGAAATTGGATTTGGCAATTTGCTAAAATAACAAAACCTCTCACATTGCTCACCAAGAAGACTCCTAATGAATTTGAATGGAATGACCAAGCAGAAGAAGCCATGAATCAACTAAAAGAAGCTTCCACAAACCTTCCTGCTCAAAAAACATTAAACATTGATATAGCCAGAGTGTTAAAAGAAGATGAATGAACATCAGATTATGGCCTTGTAACACTTGCAGTGGATAGCTCTATCATGGCAGTAGGATGGATTGAATATCAAACCCTGGAAGATGGACATCATCCAATTGTCTTCAGATCAGTAACCAATAATGAAGCTGAAACCAAGTATTCCCAACCACAAATAGAATTAAAAGGACTATTCAAAGCACTCAAAGCACAAAGGAATGATCTCTGGGGAATCCATTTTAGAGTGGAAGTAGATGCCAAATTTCTCAAGCAAACCATTAATACACCAGGATTACCAAATGCGGCTATGTCACAATGGATCTCCTACATTCAGCTATTTGATTTTGAATTGGTCCATGTTCCAGCTACAAAACACCAAGGTCCAGATGGATTATCTAGGCACCCAGCACATGAAAATGACTCAGTTGAATCAGAAGATGAACTGGAGCCAGATGAACCAGGTCATTTTATTACTGGGCCAAGACCTCATGAAGAATATGAAGACTGGATCCTTGTCTCAGAAACAAAATCAGAGGGCTTGTCAAAACATTCAGGACATAAAAATGATTCAGAAAATTCAGAGAATGAACTAGATGAACTAGGAAATTATATTACTGGACCACAATCCCTAGAAGAATATGAAGACTGGACTCTGCATCATTCCTCAGCAGCCACACTATCAGCTACAAGGATTAAAAGGGAACCATATGAAGACATCATTGAATTCAGACAAAATAACACAGTAATATCACTCAAACCACAAGAAAATATGTCAAGAAATGGTGGATTTGTAGCTCTTTCATGCCAAGCCCACTCATTAACTCAAAGAAATTTCAATACAGTCTCACAACATTCAGAGATTGACTCAAAAACCAAAGAACATCCACACAAACTCAAAGATTCTGATGGAGAAGACTATTGGAAAAGGATTGAATATTACTTAAACCACTTAAAAATACCCTTGGGAGTCAAGAACACCAAAACATTTATTCAGACTACCAAACACTATTTTTTGTATCAAGAAACCCTATGGAGAAGGCCTAAAACTGGTCAATTGCCACTGAAAGTTATCAAAAACCTGGATGATTGAGCCTGCTTATGTAAGGAAGCACATGATGAATCTGGCCACCATGGACAAGACCCGATGTTCAAAAAATTATCAGACAGATTTTACTGGCCTAATATGTTATCCTATGTGGCCTGGTATTGCTGGACATGCCATGAGTGCCAGCAAAGATCCATGACCCATCCAAAAATCACATTGAGCCTGACCTATGTTAATACAATATTATGTAAATTTAATATGGACATGGTTCACATGCCAGTGTCTAGCAGATTCAAATACATTGTTGATATCTGGGATGATCTCTCCAGATGGCTGCAAGCAAAAATGTTACATAAGGCCTCAAGTAAGAACGTCGCCTGGTTTCTATTTGAAGACATCATGTGCCAGTTTGGCTGTGTATTACAAATCACCATGGACAATGGTGCAGAATTTGACAGATTGGTCCAAACCATGGTGGATGAATATAATGTACCAATTGTCTGAGCTGCCCTGTATCACCCAGAAGCAAATGGAATGATAGAATGTGGTCATAGGACCTGGATAAATTCATTATCCATTGCTAGTAAAGGAAATCCAAGCCAATGGTCAAAATATTTTTATTCATGTATGTGGGCAGACCAAGTAATGGTAAAGTGGACAACTGGTCACCCCCTATTACCTACTCTACAGAAAACATCACATGTTCCCATTCAATATTACAGATGCATTGTGGTATACATTAAAATGGGGTGCAGTCTGAACTACAGAAGAATTATTGGCTATCCATGCAGTACAATTAGCACATTGTGACAAAGACATTCAAACTGCCTCGAATGATGTTCTTCAAGCAAGAATCCAGAGTGCTCAGGATTACGTGAAACGAAATGAAAATGTACTAGTAAATGGGGATTACCAAGCAGGCACAATTGTATTGGTGTTCAATTCCATATTACTAATGCAACATGGATGAAAGGGGGAGGTATGGTGGATTGGACCATACCAGGTCCGGCATCACCATCCCCATGGGTCCTATCAACTGGAAGAATTAGACAGGACACCAATCAGTGGAACATTTGCTGGAAATTGTTTAAAAAAGTATCATATGCATGATCATATAGCCACAACGGATGTTGCTGGCAATGAGAGCCACAGTGCCATAGATGAAGGATCAATTCAAGAAAATGCAGAAAAATACATGAAAAATACAGGACATGCAATGATGTTCAACAGGGATATTATTATCAAGAAACAATGTCCACCAGTATCCCTTGGGCCGGAAAATCAATTAAGTAGCTATCTTTGGCCATTGCCAAGAGCCACAGATTCATGGGGCTATTTGGGAAGACAAATTAGTGGAGTGGAGGCAATGGAACATTCTTCAAGAAATTCTAGGGAGCCACACAGAAGAACCCCAAATCACTGAATCTTATTATGACTCATCTGAAGAAAGTCTAGATATGGAAATTTAAGTCTTAAAAAGGAAATCCCTGAAATTATTTTGACTAAAGCCACATCACAAAATTATTGGTAACCATATGAATCTGAGATCATTCCAATGACATGGCACTAAGAAAATCCTGTGATTGTCACCCTGGGGCCATGAGGCATTGAGTTGTGGAATGTGCTGTGCCATGAAAAATCAACACTACTGCCTTTAAAAAGAAGACTGCATCACAAAATCAATGTCCCCTCACCCTCATCCTCCTTCTGCAATGCCTAGATAATCACTACTGTCGACAATCACCTCCTCTTGCTTCCCCATAACTTAAATCACATAAATTATCACTTATCACTTTTTCTTTTCTTTTCTCTTGGTCCACTTGTATCTATGAACAACACTTCACATGACAACCTAAGGATGACTCCACTGGCTAGCTATTGTCTGATTTCGCTTAGAACTTCTGTCCCACAATGAAAAAATGAGTCATCAAGCTCAGGCACAGGTGAGAATGACAGGTATAAAAGCACAGACAATCCGCTAACAAAAAGTACCAGCTGATCATTGTCTGAACCACTCCACAGTCTTCACTATGTCCAACTCAGCCTTGCTCAACCTCACTGCGACCTCAACTCCTGACTATACATTCCAGTATATCAATATGCCTGCTCCTTCACCTGTGCCTCCTATGCAGCTAACCAAACTCAAGCTTGGCAAGGATATCTTCTTTAGCTCTTCACCAAAGGAGAAAGACAAGTTGGATGAGGTATGAACATCTATATTGATGCATCTATATAAAACTAACACAACACAGAGCTTCTGACCTGATTCTATCAATTCATCTTCGAACCAAATCATAAAAATATACAATAATGATGAACAGTCTAACCCAAGCCAACCTGTAGGCTCCAACATCCATTTTGCACTCAACCCACATCTCACATTACACCATCAGACTGCTGATCCACACCCCAGACCAGTTCAGTCCACCATGTCATTCTCTGACCACCTTGTAGCTGAACAAAAGGCTAAACAAAGTCAAAATGATGCAGAAGATCAACTGAAAAACCCTAAAACCCAGCATGCTTTTGACTCACAACTACTGTCATCTGTTCAAACCATGGTTCCTCTTAAATTGTTCCCTCCTGATATGACTGTAGGCAACCTATTCACATTATGACAAGAACTCAAGATGAATTGGACTGCCAAGAAAGAAACTGCAAGTCAAACTAGGTCTCCAACCACTCAGCAACTACATGAGATATTCCACTCCTCCACAGATTCACTCACTTCGAACTCAACAAACTCTTCTCATCCATTGTCCCATCTCTCATCCCATTTATCTCATTTGTCAAAACTCCCTCATGCTCCTTGCAACTTTTATAAGTGACCAATCAGTATCCCATGACCCAGCAAAAATGCCAACTCATACTGCATGGCCTTCATACAGACAAGCCATTGTAGATCATGAGTGCAATGCTGCACAGTGACTAGATGAAGTCTGATGAGAATATGAAGACAAGTGTAATGAAGATGTAAAGCAACATGCAGATCTTCTGGACCAGCTAAGTTGCACAGTCACCAATCATAACATGCAAATCGATTTCTCACACCACCCCTCACACTTCTCTCATCAAATTAGCCCATGATGAAGAATGCATCACTAACTGGCATGATCATCTTCTCTATCCTTCAGCATTTCATCATGTATCACAGACTGACAGACTATCCCATATCTTTATCCATGCAGCCAATATAATATGACAACATCATAGGTTAGACATGCCTTCTGTGGCCTTTGCCCTCCATCATCATATTGCCCCCATGATATCCCAGCTTGCATCATCCCTCTGTGAAATGGATGCCTCCTTTCTAACAATTGTGCCTGATGATCAAGCAGTCCTTTACTACACTAGACACGTATGCAACATCCAATACAATGTCCTAGACAACAAATGGGCTGAATTTAGGAAAGACCCAGCAGCCCCATACAAGCTCATGGACCTTCCATCTAATCTGGTGTAAGTGGGAAATGAAGGGAGAAATCCAGCCACAGTCCATGATATGGAATCGAGAACAAAAAGAGGGGACCATGGGATCAATCCGAATGTTAAGGCTTGAAGGAAGGAAGGTCTTTTGGAATAGAAATCTAATGCTATAAGCAACACCTGCTCAAGCAATAGAACAAAGAATGAATATGGGTCACAAAACCACACCCTAAGGCTCTCCTCTTGAGGCCCTAGACAAAGTGTAGTAGTCTTGGTGGAATTCACCCAAGGAACCAGCAGCAATACATCAGTGCCTCAAAACTGGGGAGGGGGAAAAACTATAGAAATTCACATCTCCTGCACTTAATATACATCACAGAAAAATGCTATGGTAACCGGCAGAAAGGTGGGGTTAAGGCGAAAATGATGAAAAAGAAATCAAGTCTAAAGCTTCAAAACTGAAGGAGATATTCCAAAATCAAGTCAGAATAGGGGAATATGGCTTAACCAAGCTATTCCTCCTCTCCTACTGAACAGAATCCCTTGGGGAATGGTGGAACTGGTCATCCTAGATGTACCCTTGGTCGGATATAAGAGGGGCAGAGAATAATTGCCATTAATAATCAAAAAAGCGGAGGCAATAATGGAATGAGACATGGGGGAGTTAAATTGTAGAGAGCCGAGTTCTTATCAGATCGTTTTGCCCCTGGTACCGTTGGATGAGGACTATTGACAGCTTTCTAGGTGTGCTTGTTTTGAACAAATTGGATCAAAACTGATGGAGAAATTCAAAACATACTGAAGGGAAACATGAAACACATAGTAAAATTGACCTGGGAGGTGCAGTTTTGATTCGTTCGGCTCGTGTTTGGTATCGTCTGAAAGGTGTGAATCGCAGCTTTTTGGGCACTATCTTGCTGAGTCGATCCGATCAAAACTGAGGGAGATATTCCACGTTTACTCCTTGAGAGCACCGCATTAGCCCCTATTTGTCATGTGACAGGTCCATGAGTTGGAATCAAGGCCTGGTGTAGAAGATGCTTTATCACTCTGCAGAAATTACTAACACCACCAAATGTTGGCTAAGGTTATAGGGATTGGGAATGAAAAGGTATGGGAGGGGCTCAGGTTAGTCTCAATGGGTTGATTGGCTTACTAGGTATAGAAATGGTATGGATGACTCTGATATGATGTAATGTTTCTGACTCTAGCTGGACTACTTGTATCATGATTGTCAAATTGGAACTTAGAAGCTATTTCTGATTTTAAACTTTTATGGGCTTGAACCTATTATCATATGATTCAGGGCTTAGACATCTAGCAACACCTACACTGAGGGTCCTACAACTATCTACAACTTCTCGTTGTTGCTCTGAGTATGCCTTTCAGTTACTTGGCCACTTGAATTTCTCATCTGTAACTACTTTATTTCAAGGGGAGTCTTATCTAAAAGCTACCTAAAACTACAAAATTTGATTCCTTATATGTATTTTTGGATGTCTGTGTACTTTTCTGCACCAAAGTCTGTGTGATGTTTGGAATGGTGCAGTTGTTGGATGTTTGGATGACTAAATCAGGCTGAGTCATATCTTTTGCTTAGTCATACAAATGGCTTTGTCATACTTTTGAGTCCGGGTGTTTGATTACAAATCTTGGTTACATAAGCATATTTTTTGACATGTAGAAAACTTTTTATTTTGTTTGTTGAATGGAGTTATTTCAACTGAGTTTCCTTGATATATTTGGGCTGTAGCAAGATAAGGTTGTCCTAAACACTCCAACAGATCATTGATCAAGGTCTAAGGTCAGAGCACTTTCAAACTCACATTTTCAGATACTAGACAGTTATTCCTTCCACAGATGGCAAACACTTTAGATTGCAGTCCCTTGCAATGCACTGTGAATTCCTACTTCTGCCACCCATATTCAGTAAAGACTTCATCTTCATTCCTCCTACTTTTCCACTCTTGAAACCACCAAGTCCATCCTTCCATCCACTGCAATGCCTTGTCCAATGTAAAATGTTGTGCTCAATAGATTTGACTGATTGTTGGGTAGATATCTGCTCTCATTCAATTAAATGGTCTTTTGTCACATGGAGAAAACCTCTCACCCTGGACAGTGTCTATTACTTCCAGATTGAGAACAGAGGTTGGGAATACTTGAGGAGGTATCTTGTCACCAGTTGAAATTTGTAAGGCGACTACCAGGACAACTTTGAGGTCCTTTCATTGGTAGGGGGCATAGTGATCTCATACCCAGATAATGTATCTCATCCACTTGATACTTTTTGATAGAACAATTCCTTCAAACAAATTTTCAGGTGTAGGAGAATAGCAAATGGGAGTGGAGGAATGGATGGCAATGAAAGGATCATCATCAATGTGATCAAAATGGCAATAGACAAGTGAAAGTTGCTGGATAGGCATGGCTGGGGCTGATGCTAACAAGGTCTGTATTCAATGGGTCCTTTATAACTATTTCTTGATGGCCTCATGACTCTTTCCTTTTGTGTTGAACTTGTCCTGAAGATCATTTATTCTTTTGTAATTCTTTTTAGGAAATGAGGGGTGGGGGAACAGGACAAGACATGATTCAAATACGTGCATCAAAGGGATTATGGGTGAAGAGGGGATGGATACAAGCTTCCTTTTCAGGGGCGTTCTGGACTGCAATCCCTAATCTAACTTTGACTTTAAAGTTTGGACTCTCAGATACCACAGATTTAACCATCATCCAGTTTAGAAATGCCCTAGTAAACTTCCTCTCCTTGGCAAGCAGATCTGGACAAAACCATCCTGGTTTTCCAGCCTGGAATGAAAGATAAAATGATGTGTCATCCTCTACCAGAAGGTATAACTCGATGAACTTCTTGGTTCCTGATTCTTCTTTTTGATATATCATTTAAAGACCTTGGGAAATTTGAAGGACTAATCATACCTTCTGTGCATTTTTCCACAGCTGGGACGATAGTGGGGTCCATTGGAAATGAAAGAAAAATGATGATAGGATCTGAGAGAGAGATGAGGGAGAAAAGATGAGAAAAGAGAAAGAAAGAGGAGAGAAGGAACCCAAACAAACTGAGAAGGATGAGGAGGAGAATGGAGTTCTGGAAGGACTTTTGCTGTCCTTTTATCCTTGTCCTGAGTTTGACATGATTTCCTTATTCATTTTACTTCTGACAGCTGTCATTCCCTTGTGAATCATTTTCAAATTCAAATCAAATCCTTTGCCTTCATTCCATTTTTAGCATATGAATCACATTTGAAAAGAAAGAACAGCTGTCTAGGTTCCAGATCCTTTTGAATCAGAGATGATGAAGGAAATTACACATAGAACGTCTGACAGATCTCCAGTGGAGTGGGTTTGTGATGGAATAAACAAGAGACATGAAGGGAGAGATGGGTGGGAAAGGAAAGTCCTTGGGCTCCAAGATCAATGATAGGAGAATATTCCCAAATGAACAATCAACGTGTTGGTAACCAATGGGAAGAAGGATCATAACAAAGGTGAAATTGTATTCATCCATGGATTTGATGTAGGCCTGGAAAATTAATGGGATGCCTCTGGGAATATATGCCACCATCAATCCACTCGCGTTCTCCACTCCAAGGCGGAAAACAACTTCGCCAAACCCCTTTCGCTCGATGAATTGATGGGACAGATTGAATACATCATCGGGATATTTGTAGCACAGGTAACGTCCTTCAGGATATGAGAATTTAATTGCAGACATGATGAGTGATAATAGAGTAATCTTGGGGAATTCTACATAATTCAGTGTTCCTTAAATTGCTTTTTGGAAGTCGGCAGTTAATTTCTTGGGATGGGGACTTAATTAGACACCTGAGCCTTGGCGATCACTTGTAGTTTTAATTCCAGGGTGTATTTGATCACAAGGCATTTGCAATTAATTTGTGGTGATTCAATTTTTCAATTCCCAGATTTGACTTGGCTTTCAGGGTCAGAAACACATGATATTCTTTTAACTGGGAGGGGGTGAAAAGTCACATGAAAAGAAGGGGTGGGTACATTGAGTTGGATCAATCCCTCCAAACACAGTAAGACCCAGAACAATCTCAGCCAAAAACATAGGGCCATCTGGATGCATGTTGTGATAACGAATTCCATCAATTTGGGCGAAGAAATAAACTGTGGGATCATTTTTGTCTGGGTAAACTGCACCAAAATCACCTAGTCAAATAGAAAGGAAGGGTGAATTTCAATCAGTTGTATACATGCCCACATCAATGTGAACTGCATGGGGAACTTCAGGAAAATTGAATTCATCAGACATTTTGCCTAATTTGGGAAGGATTTTTAGAATCCACTCATCAATATTTGTTCTTGGCTTACAAGTAGTATGGGATTCAAGGTATGTCTGGCCATGGCCATTTTCCTCTGTTTTTTATACCTCTCTGAGTCCTTAATTTGACTGATTTTTTTAAAAGTTTCCTTATTTAGGGATTCTAGGTAGGGTATTGCAAGGGGTCCCCCCAGGGGATTTTTTGACCTCCTCCCCCACGGGTTCAAAAACCCACCCCCGTGAGTCACAGGGGAAAAAGCCGCGGGATACAAGACGGGGTTGAAAAACCCGGGGGGACCCTGCGGGAACCCTGTGGGAACCCCGCGGGACAATGGTTTCATCCTCAGCACATGTGGTCTTGCTGCCACTAGCAGGTGTACCAATGGACTTTGCATTAATATAATCCCTCAAACTCCTTGCACAATGTAGCAAGAGGGAGTGACTGGAGGGAGAAGGATCAGGTCCTCGAATGAGATTGACTGCCAACTCTCCACATGGAGCCAGTGATTCAAAACTAATGACACTAAGTAGTTAGGTAGGGAGGGGCCAAAGGGCTCATGCATTGGGACAGTCAAGGTGTTCATCTTCCGCTGATCTTGCCGTCCACATATTTTCAACCATAATCCAAAGATTCCAGTAAGTAGAAAGGCCTAATGCGAAAACTGAACTATTTGGAGCATGTGCAGAACATACTTTGGAGCCAGAGAGCAACTGATGTGCCATCATCCTTCATTCGTGGCTTTGAAGAATTTGAGAAGGCTGTAGGAATTGTGTAAATCAAAACGTCATAGCCAAGGAATGTCAAAGATCGGGCAGATTCAGCTATCGCTTCGATCAAATTGTCGCAAGCCATTGCCTGCTTGACACACTCAGAGAAGACAAGGCACGGGTTGCTGTGAGCAGGTTTTGTGGAGCCCCGGCCTGCGTCCCGCGAGCAGGAACATCGCCCATACTTGGAAGACCGGACGATTGGGCAGCGATGGCTTTCTCCTTCATGTTGCTTTCATGCTTTGCCATGTCTTTCTGCATTTCAGGATCAGAGGGTGACAGCCAAATAATGAAACCATTCAGTGGATTGGAACAAGAACAAAAATCTGACATGATTATAAACGTCTTCTAGTTTGATTAGGCCTTCATGAATAAGTAAGGCAGCCGTAATGTAAAGTTTGCGACCGTTAGACTCGATTTTTTCGGAGGACTGGCTCGATTAAAGTGAGTCGCCTGGTTCAAATCCGCATCTGGATGGTCTTACCTGGTATTGCTGAAATTTGAAACCTAGAATTTGGCTAAGGACTGGACATTGACCATCGTACGATGAATCTGGACCATCACCACCAAGCTCTGCAATGCGGAGCATGATCAGTCTTGCGAACACCCTCTCTCATTTGATGACGGGCCCGGTCGCGGATTTCACTTCCCCGATCCTGATACGACATCGTCCCGGGGTGCTGGTATTTCATCCGAGACGAGCGGTCACTCAAGTGGTCTTTGTCGCAACACCTTGTTTCCTCTTACTCCTATCATTCGCGTGGATGTCCTGGGGCATTACATCGTTGAGTGATCTGTGGATTTTGAGTCTTGGGACGGGTGCCGGATACGGGATGATCTGGCACGTCTAATTTTTCAACGCCTCTCGGCACCTACGTTCTCATACCTCCTCTCCCAACAACATTTTTTTTTTGAATTTCACACTCTCCATTGCAGGACTGTGGTGCCATCGCTCACTGAAGCAATATGGGGCTCCAAACACGTAGCCCGGAACTTTGGCACAATTTTTCGTACGCGCCTTTCCTGGGCACTCCGACCTTCACGCTGCTGTACGCCGCGGTATCCGATCATGTTCGGCGCTCTCAGTCTGGGCAAGATCCCATATGTCGAGGGACGGGCTGCTGGACCCCTACGTTCATCGCCTGTACGGCGATATTATGCGGTGCGGGTGGCGACCTTCATGCTGTTGTATGCCGCGGTATCCGATCATGTTCGGCACTCTCAGTCTGGGCAAGATCCCATATGTCGAGGGACGGGCTGCTGGACCCCTACGTTCATCGCCTGTATGGCGATATTATGCGGTGCGGGTGGGATGTCTGGGCTTTTGTGGTGAAGGTGGGGATGGTGTGTGTGATCATGAGCGGGAAGTTCGTAGCCAGCCATCTTGGCAGCCTGGTCAGCCAATTATCGGCATCTAACTAGATACTTCAAAGGTTGCATTTATATGCTCTAACTAGATATCAGACCCAGGGGGCCCCCAGGGGCCCCTGCAATTCAGTTGAGGGGGCCGGTCAAGCAGCCCAGGGGCCCCTGGGGCCCCTAGCCATTAGGATTATTGATTTCATTATTTATTTATTTATTTATTTATTATTATTATATACACTAGGCTCGCCCAGTGGGGCTCACCCATGCACCCAAGAAGAGCAGCCAGAGGCTGCTCTTCTTGCGCAATGTAGCTAAGGAAAATAAATACTAGGGGGGACTCACCGTATATAGGGCCACTCGTTGGGCGCGTTCGGTTCTCGTCTGGTGAATTGCCGTTTGTCGCGTCGCCGTTTGGCGTGTTGTCTGTCCATTGCGTCGCCCTTTGGTGTGTTGCCATTTGGGCCTTGTTCGTTTTGCGGGTTTTCATTGTGGCACAATCTAGAGTAATAATAAGATATATTAGTACAAATATCCAAAGCAGCGCAAAAAGAGCAGCTTTCGCTGCTCTTTTTGCGCGGGTGTAGCTACTGGGGTGCGGGGACTCACCTTAAAATCGTACCACACACCCGCTACGGCGGGTGTGTGGTACCTGGGGTCCTCATTTGGCGCCTTTGCGTGTCTCGCGTTGGTGCGTGTCGCGTTGGTGCGTGTTGTGTGTGTTGCGTGTTGCGTGTTGCGTGTCTGTGTCTGTGTCGCGTGTCGTGTGGCGTGTTCGCATTACCTGCTCGGTCCCTCGTTGTTTCGTGGGTTTTCGTCGTGTCTTGGACAAGTCAACCTAGAATAATAAACGAAATCGTTAGTATGAATATTCAAGCAATGCAAAAAGAGCAGCTCATGCTGCTCTTTTTGCCCACAAGAATCAGAAATAAAAATAAAAATAAAACTTACCTTGGAGCACCCTACACCCGCTGTGGCGGGTGTAGGGTACTGGGAGCACGGACTCCGGCTCGTACGTATCGGGTTCTCCCTGTGCCCGTCGTTCGGGCGTCGATAAGGGGGGGTACGGGGGGTTCTGTGTCGGTATTGGTTCGCGAGAATGGTTATACCTATAAAATAATATTGTTAAATTAGTTAAAAATTAAACACCACGCAAAAAGAGCAGCTTTCACTGCTCTTTTTGCGTGGTTGTAGCTACTGGGGGTGGGGACTCACCTTATATGGGACCACACACCCACCGTAGCGGGTGTGTGATTCCTGGGGCCCTCATTTGGCGTGGTCGCGTCCTCATTTGGCGCGTTGCCATGGGTCGCGTCCCCATTTGACGTGGTGCCGTATTTCGCATCGTTGCCGCGTTGCTGGGGGTCGTGTCCTCTTTTGGCGCGGTGCCGTATCTCGCGTCGTTGCCGCGTCGCATCCTCATTTGGTGTGCTGCTGTATTTCATGCATTGGCCCCTTGCTGTGGGTCGCGTGTCGGGCTGCCGTTTGGGTTCTCGTTATTTCGCGGGCTATTCGTCGTGTGTTGAACGAAGCCTCAATCTAGAATAATTAAAGTCGCAGTTAGTAAAAAGTTTCAAAGCAGCGCAAAAAGAGCAGCTTTCGCTGCTCTTTTTGCGCCGTCGTACCGTACTAGCAGAAAAACTCACCTTATGACCACACACCCGCGGTGGCGGGTGTGTGGTTGCGCGCTTGCCTTTCCAGGCGGTTGTTTGTTGTGGTTTTGGAGATGAGAAGAAAGATCTGAAATTCAACGCCGGCAATTGCCGATACTCAAGAAGCGCCCAAGTGCTGACGCTACAAGCACAATACAGATTGATAGCAAGCATGTAGATGTGGAATATAGACTATACAATAAATATTTGTTTAAAAATTGTGAAGAAGAGGATAAAAATGAGCCAGAGCTCAATAAGGGACGATATGCCTCATTGCAAAGTGGATTAGATCACTTCTATGCATCAGAATTGGCCCAAATTTAAATATAGTGATGGTATATATACACCCTACATGGGCAACCAATTATAAAGAGAAGAGATAAAGAGTAGCTTTTGTGCTACTGCTTGTTTGCGCTATTGTAATCTACTGACAAAACTCACCTTATGACCACACACCCGCGTCCCCAGCAGTGGGTGTGTGGTCGTTGGTTGTGGGGTCGTCGTGTCGTCGTGGTGGGATCGTTGTCGTCTCTTCTGTTGCTGGTGTGGCTGCGTAGTTGCGAAATTCAACGCCGGCAATTGCCATACTCAAGAGCGCCCAAGTGCTGACGCTACAAGCACAATACAGATTGAAGCAAGCATGTAGATGTGGAATATAGAATATACAATAATATTTGTTTAAAAATGTGAAGAAGAGGATAAAATGAGCCAGAGCTCAATAAGGGAGATATGCCTCATTGCAAAGTGATTAGATCACTTCTATGCATCAGAATTGGCCCAAATTTAAATATAGTGATGGTATATATACACCCTACATGGGCAACCAATTATATCAGACGATTCTGGCATTTTTCAATTTTTCCGCCTTCAATTCCTATTTAGGGAATTGAAGGCGTGAAAAATAGAAAAATGCCAGAATCGTCTGATA